>JAGSMR010000016.1:7635000-7867500 GCA_029286605.1 Sericinus montela
ATATATATATATATATATATATATGTATATATATATATATATATATATATATATATATATATATATATATATATATATATATATATATATATATATATATATATATATATATATATATGTATATATATATATGTATATATATATATGTATATATATATATGTATATATATATATGTATATATATATATATGTATATATATATATATATATATATATATATATATATATATATATATATATATATATATATATATATATATATATATATATATATATATATATATATATATATATATATATATATATATATATATATATATATATATATATATATATATAAATATATATATATATATATATATATATATATATATATATATATATATATATATATATATATATATATATATATATATATATATATATATATGATACTTTTAAGGAAGAGCGGTACCTCCTGACACAGGCTACAATGCTTAAAATGAGGTTTCCAGTCTTTCTAAATATGTTTCATATTACTTAATATGAATTATTATTATTATTATATAAAAGTCACGATAGCCAGTGGTTGGTGGTCGGAACTTCGAGTCCCGACTTCGATCCACAGGTGGCAAGCTCGTATCTATGGGTTTTCAGAAACATATGTACGAATTATATCGTTCGGGCTCACCACCTGTCACGTTGTCCCGAAAATATCTTCGGTGGAAGGTGGGTCAGAGGAGTTAACTGTCTAGACTAGACCGCTGTCTATCCGTGTGTTGCGTGAAGATATTTATTATTTATGTATTTTAATATTTTTATTTATTTATGTCTACCACCAAACCACTCGGCTATCACACAATGGATCTCTTGGTGTCGCCTCCTATGAGGTCCCAGGTTCGATTCAATTCGAACAATTAGATAACATTTTTCTACATTTTCTCGGGTCTATGTGTTTGTGGTGCCTTCTTTGTGTCTGATTGCATAAGTGCTTAAACTTGTTACTTTAAAATAAGAGCAATGTTTGTGATGTTGCCCCTATCTATGTATATCTATGTATGTATTGTATTCATCAATAGCCACAGCACTTTATCAAAGAGCTGACATTTCAATGGCTTTAATGGGCCCATTTATCCGATTTAGAGATAACCAATTTAATTTAAATTCAGACAACCCCGTCTCGTATTATCTAGTCAACATTGTCGAGCTGAGATGCTCCAGGCAACACCAACATTTAATTTACTTTATTGTGTACACTGATTATTACGATTTGTAATTGCTATGGTGAAGTACAGTACACGCTTTTTTTCACTGGACTTTCGTTTGACATGTGTCCAAGCCAACGATTCAACAGTGGTAGAGCCACGCATCGGCTTTTGTTGTTGCATGAATGGGCCGGCTCGACCGGGGAAGGACCACGACCTCACAGAATACCGGCGTGAAGTAGAAGTCTAACAAACTTCTGCGTTTAGTCTGGTGAGTGCAGGTAAACGGAGGAGAGTGCTCCCCTCCCCCTTCCCTAATTTGGGGGGGGGGGCACACTAAGGGTGGCAACGCATCTGCTATGCCTCTGGTATTGCGGATGTTCATGGGCGGTGGTAATCTCTTACCATCACGTGACCAGCCTGCTTGCTTGCCTCCCTTTTCCTAAAAAAAAACCTCCGTAAGTAAAGTAAACACCATTTAAATCGGTAAGTGGATGAACGAATTTCCGATGCAAATTGCCAGTTGGTTGAATGACACTACAGACAATTATTCTTCAGTGGATTCAACACTGATGCGTCTGATACATGGCCCAATGCAATTAATTTACGTACTTAATTACATGTACTACAAACAGATATTTAACAATTTTTTTATTTAACTACATAAATTATTATTAATGTTTTACGGACGGACATGATTTTACATTTAAATACTTAAGTTTCAGCTGCTTTGGCTTTAAATACTGGGATAGACAGAGGTCTAGACAATTTAGTCCTTTCGCCTCATTTTAATCTCACTAACGTCTACGTAACTTATATTAGACAAAGTAAAAGGTGGCAGGAAACAATCAAGACGGTCAATCGCCAAATCAGTGTACAAGCTAACGGCATGACATACATACACACGAGAACAAAGAATTAAGATATTTGAATATCTCAAAAACTAAGAATTTTATTAATGTATTAATGTATGTATTTAAAGACAACTAAATATTCCTCGATAGAAAGTAATAAAATTTGTAAATAATCGAATTCAATGTTAAAAAAAAAAGATTTAACACTTAATTTACAATTTAAAATTTTTGCGGGCTTGAATCCCGTTAGGGGCAAATATTTGTATGATGAATATAAATGTTTGTACTGAATCACAGTCTTATCTACATATTTCTGCCTCCAAATTGCAATGTAATAATGTTTGTGTCCCGTTTGAAGAGTATAGGGGAATTAAATCTCAGTCCTGGGATTACAGAGAATTTACTTTTGAAATGGTTTTCAGGCATTATGTGCAGCTGGAGCTACTAACGATCAAGTTTTTTTTGCCTACACTAACGTTTTTTTCACTCAAAAATTTCCCAATAAAGGAGTAGCCAGAGATCAAAACAATTTTCTTATCCTTCCGACCCACATTTTACCGGAGCTTATTTTGGGGTAACATGACAGGTGATGAACGAGAGGACTTCTTTATGTCTTCATGTCCAAGCGAACGATTTAAATCGTACATAAGTTTTGAAAACACTCATTGATACGAGTCTACCTCTTGAAAAAATAACTCGGGTCTCTTGAATTCCGATCACCCAACCTTTCGAGTATAGTGATAATATACAATACTTTCTCCGCTCAATACTCACAAAATAAAGGACATTCGGTATTTCAAATAAACCGACTATTATACTGTCTCGACTATTGGTAATGCTAAACAATGGAAGGACGAAGGACGAAAATAATCCTGCGTATTTAAAATATTCCGCGTAGTAAATGGTCTGCGTTTTCACTTCAGAAAATTAAAAAAAAGATAATAGCCTCCATAGCTACATGACGGTACATGTCTTTAAAGGAGGAAGTTTTTTTTACATTTGTATGTGTACGGTTTAGAATTACATCGGAGTGCTTGAGTAATAGGAATTCCTATCAGTAAAGTCGAGGTGAATCCCTCATATGGAAGGCTTGTGCCTATGAGTTTCTTCTTCACGACTTGTAAACCTTGGCTTGAACACTAAGCGAAATCTTCACTGCCAGTCACGTTGTCCTAAATAAATTTCTGTGATGTGTGGGCCGACAGGAATTCATCTTCACTTGTGTTTAATCTGAAATAAAAATTGACAACAAAAAAAGTTTAAAATTTAAACTGACACAGGCGGGATTCGAACCTTTGCCATAGCGTTGCTCAGAGCTTGTCACGATGCGGCAAAGGTCGCCGATTCGGATCCCGTCCGTTTAAATAGAAATTTTAAACATATTTTCTCTTTAATTTTACAACAAAAGTTTCAGGATATCTTATATGCTTTAAAATCTATAAAATGCATAATTTATTAATCACATTTGCATATTTATAATTTAAAATATTTTTCTTAACGAATGCGTCTACGTAAGTAAAAAACATCATCTAGACCCAAGTGCAATATTTAATTCATACTCTATTGATGTCGGGAAATAATTCGAAATGCTGTAACTTTGAAAACAAACAATACACGAACAATGCGTACAATAAATCAGGTCGGCTGTGTTAAATGAAAAACGGGTCACCCGACTCCATTACAATAATTTCAATTATTTTATGCTGATATTTGCTTTAGTCCCCAATTTTATGTATGTAATGACTGATTGTTAGTGACTCAGCCTTTGAATCCGAAGGTTGCGGATTCGAATCCCGTTAGCGATAATTCCGCTATGTACATTAATGTTTTTACTCGAGTCATGGATGTTAATATGAACCATTTAGTAGTACCGTAGTGGTACGGTCTAATAGAGCCGTAGTACTTTTGTAAATATTTTAAATACTCTCACTTTCACTACATCACATTATCCCGAAACAGGCAGCCGAGAAATGTGGATCGAAAATACTTAATTTTCTTGACTTCTGTTTACCCTGGTATAGGGAGTATTTGTGACGATATTTTTTACAAAGGAGGTTTTGTGAATGCAGTGAAAAATAAAATCATTTCTTTATTTATAATCAGGCCTAGCTTTTTACACGTGGCTAGTTTGAGTCAGAAACAGTCAAACATGTTTAAACATGAATTGTAATAAATAATATGACCTAACCGTGTTTAATAATCAAACAGTTTTAACACACTACTGTAGGAAACACTTACTGAAGTTTAACATTTCATGAATAGTTGCCCAAAACTTTGGCGTTCCCATGGTCCGTTACATTAAATTAAACTAAATTTATACATCACGGCAAGGTTTAACTTGTTAATAATTATAATACTTGACTCTTTTAATCATTTTGTTTAGCCTAACGTTTCCTGTTTCCTTTTTTTTTGTATTATCTTTAAGGTTTCTATCATAGCGGAGGCCCGAACAGAGCAGTAGGCTATAATGGAAAAAATAAATAAATAAATTAAAATATCTTCAAGCAATTCCCAATACAGGCGTAGGCAGAGGTTTAGTCTAGATAATTAAGTCCCTTCAACCCACCTTCCACCGAAGATATTTTCCAGACAACGTGACAGGTGGCGAGCCCATCGCCGTCTTTATGTCCAAGCCAACGATATAATTCGTACATAACTTTTTGAAATAAAGAAATGGTTTTAATATCTTCACGCCTATCTATCCCTTCGAATCCAAAATCTTTTTGTGCCACCTTCTACCAAAGACATATTTTCGGGGCAACGTGACAGGTGGCTTGGACATAGAGACGTTTTTTAAACATATTTTTTTTAAATCCTATGGGCACGAACCTGCCACCTGGGGATCGAACTCAGGGTCTTGACTCTTATTCCGGTCATCCAACCATATGGCTGTCGCGTCTAATGCACTGTAGGATGTAGTAAGTAGCTTATTTACTGGAGCGGCTTATTACCTACAGTTAACTTTATAGGCCGTTACCACCTGCATGCATGAATGTTAAGAAAAATAAGATGTTATTTCCATTTCACATAAAATTAACATGTACTTCAAAATACAAGGCAGTATTTACTAGCACTATATAAATAGAAATTCGTCTGAATGCATTTCCATCACAGACCGAGCCAGACGCTCCGACGCTACAAAATAATTCCTTTTGCAATGCTAATCCTTTGGTTCTTGACGATAGTCCCCTTTAATGCTGTTTGCCACACAATCGTCTATATAGTCAAGCCTGGTTCTATTTATTGTGGTACATCTATTATTTATGAAGTCGTTTCGAAGGGAGTATAAAAGAAGTCTGGTTTTATTCTTTTTATATCTACTGGAGGCAACAAAGAGTCTTGATTGTACGTACACGAGTACATACATAAATAACGGCGTGCAAAGTCCACTGCGAAATCCCTTACTACTAATAATCGCCAATATTGCAGAGCGGATTGGCGATTGCAGTAACAGGTATAGGTAGGTATAATTTTGCCCTGATATGTTTCGTTACAAGGTAGCCACTCGAGAATCTTTTTTTCCTCAACAAGATCTCAGATGTAGGACGACCGACAAGATGGAGTGACGACTTGCAAAATGTTGCGGGGTCGATGGACGCAGGTGGCTGAGGATCGCTGTTTGTGGCGAACTCTGGGGAGGCCTATGTTCAGCCGTGGACCCTTGATAGAGTGGCTGAAAAAAAAGAAAACGAAGATGTTTCGTTGTAGTTATATATTTTTTAGTTATATATTTTTGAATTTCCAAGCATGTGAACAATGCTGTTTTTTTTATATTGCATAAATGAAAGATTTAAATAATTAAGTAGCAAATGCAAAATCCGAACCCCCGATTCACAATAATATACGAGGAAAATCTATCCCACTCATGTTATTCCGAAATTTGTCATTTTATGCACAGATAGCGTTATCCTTTTAATGTCGTTGTGAAAATTGAATTAGAATTTGGTACACATCAAAGTACATAATTTCGTTTGCTTCTCCATTAAGACGGTCGTTTATGAATTTATCAATTATCTAATCTGAGAAATCTGTGAATTAGTGTAACCAGGCTAATAACAACAAATAAATATAGATGGAGACAACATCACATAAATTGCTCTGATCCCAAACTAAGTAGCTTGTGTTATGGATTTGGAGATAACGAAGAAGTTACAAACACCTCGAGCCGAGAAAATGAAGAAAAAGTGGTTTTCTACAATGAAGTGTCTTGGAATCGAACCCGGAACTTCAGAGCTAGCGACAAAATGAAAACCGGCGTGTACATCACTTGTCCAACGAAGTCGTCGTCATATATGTCAATCATTAGTTGCTTTTTACTTATGATGTTTATTTAATTGTAATTACTAGTGTGATTATTTTTAATATTTGTTCTTACATCGGCTAAAATAAAAAAAAACATGCAAAATTTTACATTTGTCACGTTACCTTTATCCCGCCTTTATCCTTTCTTGCAAAGAGAATTTGCTAAAACATCTACTCACAAGATCAATTCAAATCTAATCATTTATTCATAAAAATATATATACGTTTATGTATAATGTTTTTTTTTCAATCTACAACCGTTTCTTAATTAGGTTAATTTAGTGGAGAAGAAACATGCGAACGAAACTCAGTAGGTAGCCTCTTTTTTGGTAATTTTAATCAAATCGTAGCCGCTGTTAACCGTTAGTCGCCTTAAATGTGGCCTAATTTTTTTCTAAACTATGACTTTCTTAGGTTGTCTCTTAGCTATTTAACCTAATACAATCACGGGAAGAAAAATGATGATAAATTTATCGATATCAGTACGACTCAATGACGAATCATGAGCGATTTAAAAAAAAATACGCGAAGAATCGAGTTAGGGCAAGTAACTTATTAACCAAGACTATGTTAGCAAATTGCTAGAAGAAAAGAGGAAGGAAGAAAAATTTAAGTGACAATAATAAAGTGAAAGAGGTATACAAGGATCAGACAGTTCTTCAAATCAAATTCAGACAAATCTTCAAATCAAATTCAGACAAATCTTCAAATCAAATTCTTTCTGTTTACCCATCACACGTATATTTATTTCTTATCATAATTTATTATTATTATTTCTTGTTATTAGCCTGATCACAAAAACAGTTAAAATCTAGATAGCTCTTCCTCGTCTATTATTACGAATCGAGGGGTAATATTTCGCGATTGTCACTTAATTTTTTAAATCTTTCATTTATTTAATAACAAAAAACCATGTCGAAACAACAATAATGAAACATATTATTTATTATTATTTCATTAATCCTTTTTTTAAAAGAAAAGGGAGGCAAACGAGCACGTGGCTCACTTGATGGTAAGTGATTACCGCCGACCATGAACACCCGCAATACCAGAGGCTTAGCAGATGCGTTGCCTCCCTTAGAGTGTGTGGGCCACTGGTTACTTGCACTCACCAGACGAAACGCAGAAGTTTGTTAGACTTCTACTTCACGCCGGTATTCTGTGAGGTCGTGGTACTTCCCCGGTCGAGCCGGCCTATTCATGCAACAACAAAAGCTTATGCGTGGCGCTTCACGCACAACCCCTGATGGGGTAGATAGAGAGAAATGGTGTAATTTTATTTGTTTATTTGTTTATTTGTATAATGTGGGTATACAGGTTGACACAGTAACATTGCATAAGATCTCATCACATTGACCATTTCTGGCGTACAAAATTTTATAATTAAATATTGATATATATATTCGAAAATGAAATTGTTATTGGATTCAGGCAAACAATAAAAAAAAAAGTAAAACAATTAAAATAAACATTGTACAATAATCATATTAAGAAATTTGTTATGTTCTGAATTTAGACTGAATTAATCCGTTATACAAATTTAAAGAAGACTTTTAGTAATTTTAGTATTCAGTAATTGTCAAATAGTAGTCTTAATGTTAACGTTCATCAAATAATTCTTTTATTGAGTAAAACATCTTATCAATTAACCATTTTTTTAGAACATTTTTAAATCTTTTCTTATTATGCGACTTAATTTCATTAGGCAATGCATTATATATCTTTACGCATACTGCGTAGCAATTGTTGAGAAACAATTTTGTTTTGGGTATTTTGTTAAGAATAAGTTTATTTTGGTTTCTAAAATATTTTGAATGGTTAACATCTGCTAAAGTTAGAAAAATATCAGGATTATATCTTACAAATTTGGCTACTTCAAAATATATATACAGGAAGTGTCATGACTTTAAGTTTTTTAAAATGCGGTTTGCATGATTCATAAAATGGTATATTACACATTGCACGAACACACTTTTTGTGCAAGGAAAGCCCTATTTATGTGTGAAGAGTTTCCCCAAATTAAAATTCCGTAGTTAAGTATTGAATAAATATATCCATAGTATGCTTTGAGCGCAGTATCCATAGAAGATACTTTAGCTAGCCTGCGCAGGACGTATACAAATCGATTAATTTTTACAAATTTTATCTACATGTGATTTCCAGGTACAATTTCTATCGATTTGAATTCCGAGAAAAGATGTTTCTTCAACCATGTGTATTGTTTGTGCATTGTACTGGATATTCATTATTTTTCGTGTCCATGTTTATTTCTATTAATAAAATGAATGAATTTAGTTTTGCTAATGTTAATGTCAAGATTATTAAGTTCTAGCCAATTTATTATCAATTTTATAGTATTGTTCATGTCATTTTGTAATAAATTAGTGTCACAATTATTATTAGAATTTACCAAAACTGAAATATCATCAGCATATAATGTCATATTTTTTTTGTTACGTCAGGAAGATCATTAATATAAAATAGAAATAGAAGTGGCCCAAGTATGCTACCTTGTGGTACACCAAATCTATTATACATGCATTTTGATTCATAATTTACGATTTCATTGTATGCATTAAGATTTTCAACTATTACGCTTTGCTTTCGGTCACTTAAATATGATTGAATCCAGCGCAATGCTTGGCCTCTAATTCCTAAATCCTCTAGTTTTGCAGTAGTATCTGATGTGATACATAGTCAAAAGCTTTAGTCATATCAAAGAATGTCACAGTAGTTAATTTTTTTGAATCTAAACTATCAATTATCATACAAATAAGATTAAATAAAGCATGTGTCGTAGATTTATTGCAACGAAAACCATATTGCTCCTTCTTCAATATACTAAACCTTGAAGAAAACTCATTTATTCTTTTATGCATAGCTTTTTCGAACAGCTTAGAGAAAATCGGCACTAATGTTATTGGTCGATAATTACTTACTAGTTGTTTATTGTCTTTTTTATATAGAGGCTTAACGATTGCAAATTTAAGGCGATCAGGGAAGTGTCCATTGTCAAAAGAAAGGTTGATTAAATATGTCAAAGTCGATATAATGTCTCTACTACAATGTTTTAACACTTTAGTTGAAATTCCATCGTATCCGACAGAATTTGTGTCATTAAGTGACTTTATCATTTCCATAATTTCATTTTGTCCGTATGGTTTCAGGAAAATGCTATTCACTATCGTATTTTTGTTAGTATTGCAGCATTTGTTCGTCTTTTTTTATTACTAACGTTTATAAAATATTCATTAAAAGCGTTTGCTATTTTTGTTGGACTATTCGTTTCAGTTCCATTAACTTTCAACTTTGTAATGAATTCTTTTGTTTTAGATCATTTGATTCACTTTTAATAAGATTCCACGCTGCTTTAGACTTATTTTAGAGCGAATTATATAACGGCTATTAACATTTTTTCTGAAGTATGTATACATTTTCTTAGCAGTTTGTTATATTTTTGTATTTCAATTTATTTGCTTCTGATTTATTCTTATAATATTTAATTTGTAAATAACGTTTTGTTTTGCAACTAGTCTTTATACCTTTCGTAAGCCATTTAGGTTGTCGAGTAAAGTTTGTAACTTTTATACGCTCAGCCGGAAAGCATAAGTTATAGAATAGTAAAAACAAGTCATAGAAATGATTAAAGGCTTTATTAATATTGCTTTCTTTATAGACGTCCAAGAATTTTAGGCTTTGTAAGCAATGGCGAAATTTTAAGATATTCTCTTTGCAGTAATCTCTTCTGAATACAAAATAATGTGTTAAAGGAGTGCGTGTTGTTTCTATGGGTAGTTTTAGAAACTGAGCCGTGTTATGATCGGAGAGTGCCAAATTTAGTAGTTCACCATATGCATTAGGAATGTTACTTATTATATGATCTATGCATGAGTTAAAACGAGTGGATTTATTAATGTGCATTATAAAGTTATAACTAATTACTAAGTCAAGCAATTTAGTTGTGTTAGGACAATTGTTATTCGTGTTAATATTGAGGTCTCCCGCTAAGATTATTTTGTATTTCTTATTTTTTGTTACTATATACAGTAAATTTTCTAATTTATGGAAAAAACTATTAATATTAGATTTTGGGGTCCTATATATACAGATTATAATTAAATTATGGTACGATAATTCAATACCACAACACTCAAAAACCTCATCAGAACTTAATTTTAGAATAGTATCAAGAGTTATATAATGTAATTCTTTTTTTGTTAGGATACAAACGCCACCTCTATTTTGGATTTTTTTTCTACAGTATATCGCCGCTAAATTATAATTGTGTATCTTTACATTTTTCACAGCCTGTGCGAATAAAAGTTTCAGATATACATATAACATCAGGTTTGTATTGTTCCAGTACTTCTTCTAAAATACATTTTTATGAAGTAAGCTTGCAATATTTTGGTGCATAAGTGTAAAAATGGACTATCAATTTTATTTAAGACGAAAAAATTAGTTTTAGGTATTTTTGGAAAGAAAGTAGTTAGCTTGGTTTGAATTTTTTCTTTCTGGTGAAAAGAAGGTTTTGAACTGTTGAAAAATAGTGAGTTATTTTATTTTGTATAATCTTAGAATTTTTATTACCTGTTTTATTATTTATAACGTCAGTTTCAGTATTATATTTTTCCTGTATATATCTCCTTGAATTGCTCCACGTTTCATAAATCGTAAGAACTTTGAATCATAGTAAAGTTGATCTAAAATTAAATTAATTTTTGACATAGTCCAGACATTGGTTCAAATGAGTTATAATTATCTATAAAGTAACAATTGCTAGAGTATTGCTTACATATATATTTCAACATATTATTTAATTTACTTTCTCTTAAGAAGTTATTTTTTTAATTCCTAGTACTAGTACAATGCACTGCTGAGTTAAATTTTAAGTGCTTGGTTTAATTCAGTCATAATTTTATATGGATTTTATCATGTTCTCCGGCACTTAGTATCAAACAGTCTCTCGAGGTAAAATTGTTTCCATTACACGTCTTTAGGATTTCTTCCGTGTCAGCTTCCGGCTTAATAAAAGACATGATTTGGTATTTTTCGTACGTAGTGTTCGTTCTAGACTTTATTAATTTATGTGATAACCCAATACATTGACGCCCACCGGTTATATAAATAGTTTTTGTCTTGAAGTGGTAATTTTAGCAGTATTTCTTTTGTGTTTGGAGTTGATACAGATTTGGTTCTTTTTATCTGAACAGCATATTAGGTTGCTGAATGGCGATGAAATCTGTCTATTTATCAAATGCTTGGGAGTGTTATTTGGGTATATGGAGTCCTTCGACTTTATACACTCATCTGTTTTGTTGAAAGTGTTTGGTTGTTTATGCATTTTTTTTTTTTGTGTTGGTGAATTATGCCAGTCCGTTTTCAGACTTTTCGTCGTGTTTTACTGCTTGATGTAACTGATTTTTTCTTAGAGACAATGGGCTTTTACATATAATTTTTAATGAATTATTCTGTTCATTTAAATGATTTATTTCTTTTTAAGTTGTATATTTTCTAAAATTAAGTTCTCAAGTTCATTTTGTGTACTTTCCAATTGAATAGTAAGATTATTTATTTTTCTTTTAATTCAGTACTTTGATCCTCATTATTACTATAAAGAGTAGATAAGTCAAAACTCTTTTGTAATTTTTCTGATTCTACGCTGCTGGAGGTTATATTGAAACACTCTTTTCTAGTGATTCGCAAGAATGTGATCTAAATAATTGTCTTGGGCGAATTGTAACGTTTATGTGCGCTTCATCCATTTCTATTAATTAAGATTATTTGCCTTAATATACCGCTACTGCCCTCTGTTATTAACGTAGGTAATTATACTTGCGTATTTGTAATAACTATTAAAGCTTGTTGTCAACAGAAACTATTAATCAGCGCCCTCTTTTGATTAACGCGTGTAGTAGGAAATCTTTATTGATTTAATGTGTAATGTTCTAATTACTTATATAATACCTCCATCTATTGGTGAATTATGCACACTAGGATATATTTTGTTTTATATTAATGGAGTTAAGGTTTATCGAATAATTCACTATAGTCTTAATATTTCAGTAGGTAGTTTCACTTTTGGTCACTTAATTGTCACTATTGAAATTGTTGTTTTATTTTATAACGCCCGATAGATTCTTGAGAATAACATTCACACTAGTAAACTGTGGTACTATACACAAAACAAACATAAGTTTATAGAGAAATATACACTATTACTATTTTTTTTTAAAGATAAATACGGAGACAATGTTTACATGTAAAACAGCGCCCTCTCCCTCCTCGAAACGAGTCTAGTAATGGTCAGCATTGTTCCAATTCCATGAAACATATCAGGGAAAAATTCAGCAGATGTCTGGTACTGCAATCGCCATTCTGTTCTGAATGAATATACAATCATCAAAACATTAAACATCATCAAAATTTGATAATTTAGTTTTGAAATCAATGTTCTTAAACTCACATATGGAGTTTACATGTTGGTATAGATTTACAATAGGCTATTATTAAGTCCTACTCAATATTGTAGCATAAGTAGAATCAAACCCTACGTCACCCAGTCCCTTACCCTAAGGTTATATTGGGCTATAAAATGGGCGGGTAAAGTTCTGCACACATAAAATGGCTGTGTTTAAACGCTCCTCATAAAGATGAGCATTTATTAAATTTACCCTGGCGACATTTTATGGCGTAACACTCAAATATATTAGTGGAATAATGCAGTATAAGATATACGTATTCATTTTATTAAGGCACATCGTTTTATGATCTCTTTTATTAAAAATATGTGCCATAAATTTAAATTAAATAACTCTAATAATATTTAATAAAACATAAAAATCTGTTCCATAATTTTAAGTTATGTTAGCTTATTCATTGTTCAAAATACTTATCAAACTTTTAACCTATTATGAGAACAGTCCAGAAAGGGCGAATTTCGCTTAGCGTTTAACATTTTTGTATTCATTATGTATTGCGTTTAAAATGTTTGACCATCATATCTCAGCTATAATACAGTGAGTGACGGCTTATTTGTACTATAGCAATCCACCTATCTATCCACAACACATTTATGTTGTCAATAAAATGCGAAGTTTAGTCCGGATTGTCAAATGTACCATTTTTTTTTTCAGATGTTGTTTCCACTTATTAAGTTCAATTGAAATAAAATCAAATCATTTATTTATCGACACAAGAATGTACATTCGTTTATCGAAAGTCATTTTTAATCTGCCTCCGTTTCGTAATGAGGTTCTTCTAACAGAGAAGAAATAGGCGAAAGAAACTCCGAAGATATCCTCTTTTTTGGTCAATTTTAATGTATTATACAATGTAAAAATTAAAATTAAATAAAGTTAAATAAATTTAATATCTTCACGCAATTCCTAATACAGGGGTAGACAGAGGTCTAGTCTAGGCAATTAAGTCCCTTCGACCTACCTTCCACCGAAGATATTTTCGGGACAACGTGACAGGTGGTGAACCCGTCGCCGTCTTTATGTCCAAGCCAAAGATGTAATTCGTACATAGGTTTTTAAAAAAACCATTACGAGCCCGCCACGTGGGGGTCGAACTCGGGTCTCTTTACTCGAAATTCCGACCACCCAACCACTCGGCTATCGTGTCTGTTATACAATGTGATATGATATTTTCTAGAAATAGCTTCGTACCGATCACCTCATTCCCAGGGGTTACTTCATTAACATATTTATATTATAACAACCCTTCATATAAAGTTTTTCTTAAATAAATTTCTTAAACCTTTAACCCTACAAGTAAGATATAAAATAATATATAGGCTGTTTCCACATTAAATATTTGTCACGGTGTCCCAAAAATGTCTTCGATGGAAAGTTAGTCGAAAGGACTTAAGTGTCTATACCTCTATCTACCCCTGTCTTGGGAACGGCGTGAGAATATTTATTTTCTTATAGCAATTATATGTATCTGTAATATTTATGTATATATTTTATATTATATTTATTTTAGCCGAGTGGTTGGGTGGTCGGAATTTCGAGTCAATAGACCCGAGTTCGATCCCCAGTTGGTAGGCTCGTACCAATGAGTTTTTCAAAAACTTATGTACTAATATCGTTGGCTTGGACATAAAGGCGGCGACGGACTCACCACCTGTCACGTTGTCCCGAAAATATCTTCGGTGAAAGGTGGGTCGAAGGGACTTAATTGTCGAGACTCGACCTCTGTCTACCCCTGTATTGGGAATTGCGTGAAGATATATATTTTATTTTTTTATATATTTATTTTACTGCCACAGTATTCCAAATTATCCCCAGCAAATTGTCAAAAGTAATTCACTGTCTTGATCTCTATCCAACCCTGTATTATTAAAAAGTGTGAGCATACAAAACAATGAAGAAAACAGTATAGATAGATTTAACTCTAAACTAAGCTGTTTAACAAAACCTCAACTCTTTCCCTATTAGCTGTGCGTAATGTACTGAATATCATAAACTACACCAACTTTGTGAATCCAATCACGTTTGTACGGGCACAGTGTTAAAGGCTGAGTTACCGGAACGGGTGCATTTAATTTCCGTTCGAAGCGGACCACGGGATAGTTAACTTCGGACAGAGACGGAAGGAGACCGGGGTTACCTGTGAATGAATTTCATCGACGTTAAATTATGGTATACTAGCAGTTTTACATTCGCCCGCGTTTAAATCCTTCTGTGTTTTTTTCCGAGAATAAAGAGTACGCTGACCTTCCCCAGAGTCAAAGCTGCGTTCATACATAGTTTCATTAAAATTTGTATAGAAGCTTAGAAAGACAAAGTCATGATAGCCGAGTGGTTGTGTGATCGGAATTCGAGTCAAGAGACCCAAGTTCGATCCCCAGGTGGCTTGGTGGATGTACGAATTATATTGTTGGCGTGGAAATTAAGACGGCAACGGGCTCACCATCTGTCACGTGGGTCGAAAGACTTAATTTTCTATATTAGACCTCTGTCTACCCCTGTATTGGGAATTGCGTAAAGATATTTATTTATTTTATTATTTATTTGCTGTATGTTACAAGGCCTTTCGATACACAATAAGAAACCTATACCTTACACGGGTTTAACAAAATATGATATTGCTGTACCTGTTTAAGGTATTGTAGGCACGGGCTGCATACCTGTATGAAATGCACACCACTGCACAGCTCCACGCTACGTAGCTTAATTAATTCAATAACTAGATTCTGTTCGCAGTTATTTATAAGTTAAATCGAAATTTAAGTGGTTTTTGTCAATTTTACAGAATAAAATAAATGATGTATAAAAAATATGTACGCTTTAAATAGAAATTCGTCATGTCAATAAAATAACATTATATTAACAATATGTAGCCTTCCTTAAGTACACGCCAATGAAATAAATCACACAAAAAAAAGTTAGAATAGTTAGATAATAAACATAAGTTTTTGAAAATCCCATTGGTGCGAGCTTGCCGCCTGGAGATCGAATTGACTCGAATTCCAACCACCAAACCACTATCTTAATAATATTACTAAACTAATATGTTATTAACAAATTTATCAAACTAGTGCAGAGTCATCAGTCTCTAATATTTTACATATTTGGCATGCTGGTACCAGCAGTGCCAGACATCCGCAGCAGATCCGCCGGGTTTTTGTGTGGCACTTTCGAAGTGATTTTCCCGTCATTTGTTTATAGCCAATTACATCAAAACACCTATAGGATTTAAGGTAGTGGTATATTCTTCACCTTGACCCGTTAAATTTAATCTAATCATAAAGGTAAATATTTATAATAATTTTAATTTTTATGTAGCTAGAATTTTAGCATGGATTAAATTTTACCAAAATTTATGCTAAATCATAAGTTAATTTTATAACTCAATTTTAAATTTTAGCACTAAAATATTTATATTTATGTACAAAGATTTAAAATTTTAAAATCATGTTCTTTGAAAACTAGTAAAGCATTAACAAGTTTTCATAACTTGTTAATGTAGTACTTAGTTTTCTACTTAATTTATTTTCTAGTTTGTACATAGTAGCGCTAATTATATCAAGTGTTTCACTTCTTGAAAGAAGTTGTAGTGTTGTAATTGAATAGATATTTTAATAATAGGTAGATTTTTTCTAGCTAGCTTGTAGAATTGGTAACATTATTGTCTAAATGACTTTATTGTCTAGACCTCTGTCTACCACTGTATTGGAATCGACGTGAAGATATTATTTTTCAGTGTAATAAGACATTCATAAGATAGATGGAGTGACGATTATTAAATCCAATGCTGAACGCATTGGATTTAAGACAGGCCGTTATGATGACGATAAAACTAAAAATAGCAACTAAAACAGTAGTTACGATAGCCGAATGGCTGGATGCTCAGAATTCAAGTCAAGAGACTCGAATTCGAACCACAGGAGGTGGGGTTTTTTTTTCAATACTTATGTATGGTTTATATCCTTGTCTTTGAAGTAGAGACGGCGTTTTACCGTCACGTTGTCGCATATAGTTTTAAATTAAAGGTGGTTCAAAAGATCTTAATTGTCTTCACCACAGTCTATCTCAGTGTCTGGAATGGCAAGAAGATATTTTTTATTATAAATTAATAAATATCTTTACGCAATTTTACATACAGCGATAGACAGAGGTCTAGTCTAGACAATTCAGTCCCTTAGACCCACCTTCCACCGAAGATGTTTTCGGGACAACGTGACAGGCGGGTAGCCCGACGCCGTCTTTATGTCCAAGCCAATGATACTATTCGTACATAAGTTTTTGAAAACCTATTGGTACGAGCCTGCCTCCTGGGGATCGAACTCGAGTCTCTTGACTTGAAATTCCGACAACCCAACCACTCGGCTATTTAGTCTATTATGAAAATAAAACTTTAGTTTCTAGATGAGTAACAGTGATGTTTATGTCAAAAGTTTGTTTTTAAATTGCATTTTTCATAATCCGCGCATATTACAGCGCCCTGTGCGAGGCGGAATGAAAAACCATTGTCAAAAGTGAATGAGCTGTTTCTCCTGCACACTGATTACATTTATTTCTAAGTATTGCACACGGTAGAGAAATTCTAAATTAAATTGTAGTAATAAAGTCACGATAGCCGCTTGGTTGGGTGATCGGAATTCGAGTCAAGAGACCCGAGTTCAATCTCCAAGGCTCGTGGGGTAAAAAACCAATGGGGTTTTCATTGGTTTATATCTTTGGCGTGGACATTTTGACGGCGACGGGCTGACCACTTATCACGTTATCCCAAAATATCTTGGGCGGAAGGATAGGTCTTCATTGACTGTAGACAGACTACAGGGGTAGACAGAGATCTAGACAATGAAGTCAATGATGAAATATTGGAAATGGCCTATGTTTAATTTCTTTTAAATGGTAGTAGCATCTATGACGACCTTCGTGGATTAGTGGCGGATGCACCGGTTTTCAAGCTGTCACCAGCTTTGATGTTCGATATCCGGGCGAGTCATTGCAGTAAACCACTTTTTCTACATTTTCTCGAGTCCTTACCGATTCCATAACACAAGTGCACCTTTCACGTTGTTCCAAAAATATCTTCAATGAAAGAGTGGCTCGAAAGGACGGACGTTTGTATTATGAACTACCCCAGTCAAGAGTTAAGAATGGAGTGAAGTATTTTTTTTATTAATTTTGTTCTTTTTCATCTTAAGTTGACAAAATTAATACGTACTAACTAAAATGTTTTAAATAAAACTTTTATAATTTTCATACTTCTTTCATTTCACATATTCTTCTTTCCAGTCTTACTGTAAGATAACTTTGCACTTAGCTCCTTGGCACTTTGTTGGTTGAAAACTTCCATAGCTATTCGTAGAGTAGACTAATAGTATGTTAACTGGGCAAAGTTTTAGAGCATTAAAGTTCTTTTTTTCCTCTTATATTTCCTGTTAATAATAATTTAAGGTTTTATGTCTTCAAGGAATTTCCCTTACAGAAGAAGTTCTTTCCACTGCCGCCTGTCACTGGTAGCCAATTGTATGCTCAAGGCTTTCTCCTTAGTCACACTTTCAACATCCGCGGAAGGAAGGAGTATGGTATATTTTTACGTTGTAAACACACGAAAACTGAAGCTTAAAGATTGTCTTAATACAGCAGTAGATAAGCTCACGTCCGCATACTCATTACCGGGGTCATCAATAGTAATAAAATATTCGTTACATTATATTTTTAATGTAATCATGCATTCGCTGTTTAAACACCGACGATTTTAAGATTTTTTTTTAAATTTCCACTTTACATTTCTATCGTATCTAATAATGATTGAGATACAATAGATTTACTAGTGAATAAATTTATGCCCTTTACTTTTTTTTTAAGAAACCTTTTTTACATATGCTCTTAAAATACTTAATCTTAAAGTAGTACGCACAAAATATTTTTATTATCAGCTAATAAAACTTATATACTACAAACAATAAAAGAAGATGTGGAAACTATAAAAAATGTCACAACAGCCGAGTGGTTGGGTGGTGGTCGGATTTCGAGGACCATTGGTATCGACCAATGGTCCTTTTTTTAAAATTAATTTAAGTACGAATTACATCGTTGGCTTGGACATGAAGACGGCAACAGGCTCACATCCTGTAACTTTGTCCCAAAAAATGTCTTCGGTGGAAGCTGGGTAAAAAGGACTTTATTGTCTAGATCTTTATCTACTCCAGTATTAGGAATGGCGTGAACATAATAAATTTAATGTTGTATTAGAAAATAAAGAATTATCTAGATGAAATAAATATAAAGAATGGAATAATGTGAGTAAAGAAATATTTTTTTTCTAAAAATCTCCAGCATACCTCATATTGAGTACAGATCTGACATAAAGTTAGGTTTAAACGTCAGACAACGGAACAATAGGATGCAGGATGAATATCAAAACTCGAATTACTTTTCTGTACTGAAGCTATTATATGAGATGATATGACTTAAATATAAAAAAATAAATAAAACTACTATTTTATGTTCTATGACTATTTATAGGCTTACTATTTCCTACATTCACTTGAATCCTCTCAAATCAACGAAGTTTATTTGGTACAACGGATGCGGGTGATACCTGTATCATCTTAGTGCCCAAGCCAATATTAAATCTGAAATGTAATTAAGAAACGTATTATGACATTATCAATTGTGTGAAAATGTGTGTTAATTATTTTTCAGCATCCTTTTAAATCATAGCGCAGTAGTTGAGTGATCGGATTTCGAGTGAAGAGACCCGAGTACGATTCCCAGGAGGTAGATACGTACCATTGCTTTTTTTTAAACTTATGTTCGATTAGATTATTGGATTGGATATAAAGTCTGCGAAAGGCTCACCATCTATCACGTTGTCCCAAAAATTTTGTTTGGTGAGTCGAAAGGCCATAATTGTATAGACCTGTGTCCACCCCAGAATTGGGAATAACTTGAAGATATTTTTATTATTAGGAATTAAAAACAACCCCATTCCCTTTACGTAGGTATTGGAAGAGTCTAAGCATTGAAAATATATTTGGCTATCGTTTAACTGAAAAATACCAAACAAAAACTCTGTATACCGGTGACAGGCAACACTCATAAATCATCTCTGTGCCAAATTTAATCTTGACAGGCTTAGTAGTCTCGAAGTTAATAAGTTCTTCTTTGAATACATTAAGATACTATTATAAAACCTTTCACCACTCTGCATACACAAACAATAAATGGTATGTGTTACCTAGTCGAAGAGAAGAAAAGTTCTGTGGGGTGTAGTAAAAAATTTAGTGTATAAATAAGTGATGTTTTACTTTTATATCCTAGTTAAGATAATAAATTAAAACAATAATGATACAAAAACACAGATGTTATTAAAAATTTATTTCGAAAAATCTCACACAAGCAACGCACAACATACTTCCGTCGAACGTTATAGTCTAAACGCTTGATATATTCTTGTATCGAGGCAAAATACGTGTCGTATAGCTATCGGTGGTGGCGTATGTTACCTAGTATCTAGTTCCTAGTACCTAGTAGTAGTTCCTGTGGTGGTAGTGCATCGGTAGAGTTAGTGCACGCATCTATGGGAGGGAGGGTGGTGCTCTTAGTCAAATAATAAAAAACGACTAAACTCTAGTACAAATAATCGGTGTTTGTACCGACTAGTTTCCTTCTTAATCCTTTATCAGATTAGTGCTCTTCACCTCTTCAGACTAGGCAATAAATTCATTTTTTTTTGGCATGAGGAAGTGTATAAAATTATTTCATACTAACATCTCCATAGCAAAGTTTTTCCGCAAAGTAACGCCTCAGTCTATTAACTATCTGATACAGAAACACGTCAAGGAATCTGCATTGAATCTCATCCACGAACTGCCAAGTTTTAATTAAGTTACCAACTAGTAAGGAACTAATGAATTTAGTTGAGATTTAAAGGGGTGCGAACTTATAACTCCGGCATAACTTTCATCGTTCAAAGTTACCTCAAAATCTTGGTACTCTCTTTTAAGTAATGGACAAAAGCTGTTTTCATTTGAATATTAAATAAAATATTTATTTTATTACTAGCCGTTACCCGCGTTTCCGTTTAAGTGGAATTTTCGGTTAGCTTGATTTATTTTACATAGGCAGATATACGTAGATATATATTTATATATAGATTTGGGAAAACATTAAATACATTGTTTTGATACTGACACCAAAGCAAGTAGCTGTAGCACTTGAGTTATGGAATCAGAAACAATGTAGGTACGAGAAACCTGCGTAAGACCCTAAATAATGTAGGAAAAGTGGTTTTCTGCCCGTCCGTGTTTAACCATCAGGGAATCCAACCCGTGACCTTAGATCACGGTCATCAAATAAATAATTGATTACCTAACAAAATTTTTGCCACCCCTTTTCAGGGCTGAAATTCTACAAAGCTGCGCGCGCATCCATGCCATCGAATGTTTGGGCGTCCCCCCCACGGCGACGCAGACCAGTTCCTCCCGTTTCGTTTCGCCCTTTGGTATGGAATGCAGAGCACAAAGCGGCGACTGGGAACGCCACCCGTCAAGCACAACCAGACATGGCGGAAGATGGAGGACGGAGTGCAAAGGTGCCACGTGTAATGTTAGCTTCGTCGTCTAGGGCTGCGCTGGAGGAGGTTCGGAAGAATCTTAGAGAATTTCTATATTTGGTTAGGGGAAACGAAATAATTTTTGTGTGTGATGATTTGAATGTATGTGTTGTATGTAGTGATTTTAATGTGTGTGTTATGTGCTTGGAATGTTTGGTGATAAAAAAGTGAACGATGCTGGCAAACTTATATGGGCTGTATGCAAGGAAAAGGGCGTTCTTGTGGACATCCAGATGTTAACTTATGTACGATTTCTATCATTGACTTTGACATGAGGATGGTTACAGGCTCACCACATGTCACGTTGTTTCAAACAAATATCTACTGTGAAAGGTGGGTCGAAAGGACTTAATTGTCTAGACAGTTTTCTGTCTGCCCCAGTATTAGGATTACAGTAATAGAGAACAGAGGTAATAAAATAGAGCCTATATCTATATCTACATATATCTAAACTGAAAAGAAAGTCTTATTTTCAAAACTTGTAACAATTTAGGTTAATATATTGACTTATAAAAATCAAATTTCGCGCGCCATTGTGTAAACAATTTCACGAGACTTAGAGCGTCATTTCAATATTTTACGCCTGAAGTAAAATATTGAGTGAGGCAATATAAAATGTCCTTAACTGGAGATGGATAAAAAACCTTATTTTATATTTATTACATATAATGATTATTAAAACCCTATTTTATAATTCTTTGAGTGCAAATGAATGCTTAATTAAGTCACAACAAAATTTGGTACTATTTATATTATTATGTACTACAATATAAAAAGTGATAACATGACATGCATTGTTCTGATCCCTAAGTAAGTAGGTACAGCACTTCTATTATGGAATCGGATACAACGAAGGTACCACACAGTCCAGTCCCGAGACAATGCAGTTGTTTAGTTTGTTTAGTTATTAACATGTAAGTTTATTATATTCACCACTTCCCACTGTCCTGTACTTATGTGTATCCTTAACCCATAAGGTTATCTGGAAGAGATCGCTTTTAAGCGATAAGATCGCCTTGTTGTACTTACCCTCTATGTATTTCCTACTTTCTGTAATCTCTGTTTTTTTTCCCTTAAGTTTAAGTGGTGTACAATAAAGAATATATAATAATAATAATAATAAACCGTATGGAAGGAGAAAGAGCTCCATGGGAGGTTCTACAAGGTTCTACATGAGCCGTTCGTAGATACTGTCGCCTCCCTCAACTGGCTACGTTTCGGTGACCTCTTTGGGGAAACCGAGGGTTTTGTCTGTGCGATACAGGATCAGGTTATTAAGACGAACAACTATCGGAGATACATCCTAAGGGATGGCACCGTCGACATCTGTCGAGCTTGTCGCCATCCTGGGGAGTCGCTTCGGCATGTCATCTCCGGTTGTTCCATGCTTTCAAACTCTGAGTATCTGCATAGACACAACTTAGTAGGCAGGATTTTACGTCAGGAGCTCGCCCTTAAATACGGTCTCGTCGGACGGAAACTGCCTTACTATAAGTACTCTCCGGAGGCCGTGCTCGAAAATGACCGCGCCAGGCTCTATTGGGACCGGCCCATCATCACGGACAGGACGATTCTGGCAAATAAGCCTGATATCGTGTTGATGGACCGGGCACAGTCAAGGATATTTTTGGTGGACATTACCATCCCGTATGACGAGAACCTCGTGAAAGCCGAAACAGAAAAAAAGACGAAATATCTGGACCTGGCTCACGAGGTGACCGACATGTGGGGTGGGGTGCCCGCTGAAATTATTCCTATAGTTGTTTCTGCGAATGGGTTAATCCCAGTCAGCCTCGCTGAACATCTGAGGCGACTGGGACTTCGTGACGGACCGCTCCGAGCTCAAATGCAGAAGGCGGTGCTCCTCGATACAGCCCGCATTGTCCGCCGGTTTCTCTCCCTGTCGCCCTAACCCTCGGCCGTCTGGTCTCCCCTGTCGAGGGCTTCCGTCTGGTTGGGTCTTAATATTTATTTCTTATTTTTATGTAGGGTTTATAACGTATATATTTTATAGTACTTTATTTATTTAATTTTATGTATTTTTATTTTTAATGTTATAAAAACCCAACCAAACGAGAAAATATAACAAATACCCCATAATAATAATAATGCAGAAAAAGTGGTTATCTACAATGACCCGACCAATTCGAAACTTAGAGCTGACGACACCGTAATAATCGGGCTGTATGTCACTTATCCGCGGAGGTCGATGGTCTATATATTTCTTTACAAACATACACACATAATCGTATATATACAAGACCGTCTCATTTTACATACGTATCTATTAAGTTTTCTTTCTTATGTATTTATTCCTTGTATATGTGTTGTGTACAATAAAGTATATACTACTGCTACTACTACTACTACTATTACTATTACTACTACAAAATGGCTTATAAAAGCTTACTGCGGGCCAAAGGTCTCATTTAAATATGTTCAAATTTGTTAAAATAATTACTAGTTATAGTTATATTCTCATATTAAATCTACCGTTATTGTATCCATTTAATTATTCGTTTTTGATCGGTTTGACGATTAACATTCAAAATATCAATAGGCCCTACCTTCAACAAGCACACACTCGAGTTTTGAAGTAAAGGGAATGTAATTAAATAATATAATGTAAATATAGAAGCATAATTTTTCTTCCTTATTCTATCCTGAACAACTACGTATTTAAAAAAATGTATTTCTTCGGAACAAGTCTTCACCTTTGCCTACGTTGTGGCTAAGGCACCTTAACTGTAGAAAGAGGGTCAGTTAATTTCCGCTCGCGGAGATCTGAATGTTCTATAGAGTCAAGTTTGTATCAAATATCAGTTAAAATATAAACTTGTCTTATTGTATAATGTTAGTAAGAAAAAAAAAATTGAGAGCGTCACGGATAGAATAGAGAAAGTAGTTGGTTGATCGGAATTCGAGTCGAGAGACTCTACCCAACCACGCTCGCACCAATGAGTTTTTTTTTTTAAAACTTTGTCACCGACCACGTGTGCAGCCTCTCGATATACCGACGCCCTACAATTATTTTTTCTCTAGTACTGTGCCACAGCGTCAAGCCACCATGAGGGAAATAATTACATTTTGGGGAAGATGCAGTCTGTATTTTAGCCGGACAACGACCGAGTTGGAATTTTGTAAGATTTTATTGCTGTCACTTATTTTACCTGGACCCCATGACAACTTATGTACGATTTATACCGTGGTTTGGACATAAAAATAGGAATAGTTTAACAACTTATCACGTCGTCCAAAAAATGTCTTTGATAAAAAGTGGGGTCTAAAAGACTTAATTGTCTAGACCACGTTTACTTCAGTATTGGGAATAACGTAGAGATTTAAATTTTAAGTCGTTATTCATTCTATCGCTCTACCAAAAATGTCCTTAAAACTATGCACTTAATGGTTATTTCAAAGCAGTTTGGCCTTTAACAGAGCTAAATTACTTGGGTACCTGAAATCGTTCGCGTGCCGCACTACGCTGGAGACGGGTTGGTATGCGCGACAACGGACGACGGAAAGCTCGACGAAACTATTCTCGAAAGTTCTAAATGCGTTAGCTTACATAATGATTTCAAAATATATGAGTGCATATATTTTGCAACGGCGAAATGAGAAAATAGTGATAGAATTAATCAATTTTAAAACAACATTAAATTAAACAGACTTTTTTTGGGCGGGATTGGAACCCTCCTTACCTCCGAGCCGTAATATACATATCAGTTGAATTTCTAAATCTCTCTCTTTTTACTTATGCCTTTTTGGACATTTGCTCCATTTGTTAAAAATTTCTAGCCCGAAACAAAAAATCATCTCCTCTTTAATTTAATAAAATAAGTCCAGCATGATTTGTATACTTTAATAATTCAATAAAATTGTACTTCAAATCAACATTCTGTGGGAGTGCATTCATAAAATCTAAAACTATTTAAGTCGACAGAACATTTAACTCAATTAGGAATCGTAACTTTGTTCATTAATGGTTAAAGTCACTGTACACTTAACTGCAAACTTACCACTGCAATTAGAAAAGTTATAATGCATGTTATAGGATTATTGTATGACGTATGTGAGCCTTCGTTTAAAGCTCAGCTGAACTTCCAAAATATATTTGAGGTTTGCACCGAGAAAGGCCTCATTAAGGCACAATCAAAAATTTGGTCTCGAAATATATTTTTTAACTTGCTGCCCCCACTTCACGCGGACTACTAATTGTTTCTCTAAGAAAACATAAGCTAAATTTATTAATTCAGGGTTATGAAAATATTAAAGCAATCAATTTTACTTAGTCTTCGCTTAGTTGTAGTCTTGCTTTTTAAACTTCTTTGATTAAGTTTCTTATTAAAAAAAAAGGATACAAGTGTTTATAATAAAACATCTCGTATTCCTGTTAACCATAATTACGAGTTAAGAGAATTTTCAGAAGCTTGGTTTAGAGCAGCTTAGCACAAAAAAACGATGATTCAATGCATAGCTTCTGATAGCTTCAGACGATAAAACCTTATCGAATTAGGGCGGAAGCATTTACCCAGATATTCGTGAGATTATCGGATTTACTTGTCATCTTATTGGTTAGTTTTTTCGGTAATATGGAACCCTCCCTGCGTTCACTTTTTATTATTACTGTTTTAGGCAATAAGATCAGTATACACGCTCGATGACCCGTCAAAGCATTAAACCTTTAAGCTTGCGGGTTTAAACCCCGCTAGGGTCATTTGTGTGATGTATTCGAATAAAGATATTTTTTAATTAATTAAAACTTGCGATGAAATTTATTCCTGTTCGGTCCTTTAGTCTATGTAGTTTTTATAAATAAAGTAAAACAAGTATTTAAATGTTAACACGTACCTATATCTATATCCCAAGTCGCGGGGAATTCTTTCTTGGAAAAAGAAACATAAACATTGAAAAAAACTCATTTTTAGAACGAAACAATGAACATATTAAATAAAAAAAGTGCATAGACAATATTTTATGTTTTCTCACTGGCTGCAATTGTTTTTTGCATTGTGCTTCGCCCGAGGCGAGTAATAATGCGCGCGGTTTATGAAAAATGCAACTTCATACGTGCTCTCGACGCGAGGCCGCCCAGCCTCACTCCGTACGTCTGCGGAGGCACTTGAACGAGCACGCGACAAACGTTGTATAATTCTGCAATTGTTTATTCGAATATAATATACATATAAAGGTAGGCTCTTTCGCTGTCTTGCAATCATCTGAGTCAATACTACACTCTTACAGGCAGTAAGGTTATATAGTTCTTAGGGGTCTTGTTGAATAAGCTTTTCTATATGTGAACTAAGATAAAGCACTAGAAAAAATACATTTTTACGCCATTCCCAATACTGTTTATACATATGTATTAATGAACAAACGAGCAGGTGGCTCACGTGGCTCACGCTCTAAGTGGTTACCGACGACCCCTGCAATACCAGAGGAATTGCAGATGCGTTGCCGGCATTTGAGAAAGGTATAGGCTCTTTTCTTGAAGGTCCCTAAGTCGTATCGGTCCGGAAAAGCCGCTGACGGCAGCACATTCCATAAAGTGCAGGTGCGTGGCAGATAATTCGGCGAAAAACGCACTGTGGTGGAATTACAAGCATCAAGATGGTGTTGATGTAGTTTTACTGCACAGAGGTCTAGACAATAAAGATCTTTGGACTCTCCTTCCGCGGAAGATAATTTTTGGGACAATGTGACAGATGATGAGCCTATCGCCGACGTTATGTACAAAACAAAGATATCAAAGTTATCTGATAATCGTACGTAAGTTTTAATAAAGTCTTTGATACGAGCCTACCATCTGGCGACCGAACTCGGGTCTCTTGACTAGAATTCCGATCACCCAACCACTCGACTGTGACTCGAATATTATATAAATATTCCCTTCTCTGCTTTGGAGTCGTTTGGATGAATGGTCATTCTAACCAAGTATACAAATGACTGTCAAAATACAAAGGAAAAAATGGTAAGAATATGTAGTATATTCTGCTGTGTCACTATAGCCGAGGGGTTAGGTGGTCGGAATTTCGAGTCAAGACACCCGAGTTTGATCCCTCATGTGGTACAATCGTACCAATGAGTTTTTCAAAAACTTATGTACAAATTATTTTGTTGACTTGGACATAAAGACGGCGACGGGCTCACCACCTGCCTCGTTTTCCCGTAAATATCTACGGTGGAAGGTGGGTCAAAGGGACTTAATTGTCCAGACTAGACCTCTGTCTACCCCTGTATTGGGAATTGCGTGAAGATATTTATATTCATTTATTCTGCTGTGGTTACAGCAGAATTTACTACATATTCTTACTATTTCTTCGTTTGCTTCATGTGAGCGTCGTTATACTCGTAGGCGACTAGAGGACAGGCAAAAAATACGATAAGCACCCGACAGTTGTCGGTATAGCTATCTTGCAAAATACCAGAATAAAATTTGGCAGAGCGATGACAACAGCTTCTTAGATGCAAGGTCTCTGCTACTGCGATGGCCAAGCTGTAAGCCAAGCGAGGAGCGAAGCCTAAGACAGGCCTCGTCTCGCTTGACCATACGCTTACTTATGATATAGCTACATAGCTGTATAATAATTGTTGTGTTTCAGCTTGAAGTGTATAGATAGGTAGAAAGGTATTCAAAAGCCTTTAGATCTTGAGGACTAAGCTCAGCAGTAAAATGCATGTGATACTTTATTATTTTAGTGGTTTGCAGGTGTCTATGGGCTGCAGTAACTATTAGGTAAGCTGTTGTATCTTTGGGGGAGGCCTATGTTCAGCAGTGGACTTCGGATAGGCTTTTATAATGATGATGATGACGAAGCTGTTAGCTCGTTTTTTTAACACACTGATGGGGACAGCATCACATACATTGCTCTAATTAGCTAAAGCATTTGCGTAAGATACAATAAAGTTGACGCTAGCACCCAGATCCAAGAAAATGTAGAAACAGAGGTTTTCTGTATTGACCCATCCGTGAATCGAATCCGGAACCATGGAGCATAAAAACCCGCGTTTCACACACACGTCAAGTCGAAAGTCAAACTGTCAATAAGTTCGACCTTATTTACATACTTTAATAAAAATTGTGTTAAAAAATAAAATAAAATTTTCAATGTTACCTTGATAACTAGAGTTAAGCGACAAATATAATTAAGTTTATCTGTATTAAGATATTACGTTTCTAATGAAATTTTATCTTGAATACGCACTCAAACTTTAGAGCTATCAAAAGCGAAGCTATAAAAGTAATTTGAAATTCTGAGTTATTTGTATAGAAATAGACGTTATTATGTTGCTTCAAATGAATCCGATGTGTAGATACTTATCTTTATAAAATGTATGCGAAAGCTAGAAACTTTATGTATAATAAAATATATAATGTTTTTATATAAATATGAAAGTCACGATAACCAAGTGGTTGGATGAACGGAATGCGAATTTGGAAATCAGACTTCATTCTTCAAGAGGAAGGAAAATAAAAAGTAACATATATTTAAGAACTAAAAGCATAAGACTTGCATGTTGCGCTTTTGGTCAGCAAGCTCACTCCAATGCATTTTATTTTGTAACTGGCGTCATCATATTAACGTTTTTGTCATTAAAACACGCCTTAACGTTATTTGCATTGTGTTAGAAGTTAGCATAACATATGACAGATTTTGCCAAAGTCCCTAAGAGACGTGAGATAAGAGATTTAAAATTTAAACTGATCCAGGAAAGGCACGGTGAATCAGGCAAAACAGCATCGCCACCGTACAGCAGAGGTCGAGGGTTCGAATCTCTATCGCTCCAGCATCGTCTTACATTGCGTTTGCATATACGATATACGAGCATACATAATATACTATAACTTAATTAGTAAGTAGCCAGAAACTTTCTTTTAGAGAATGTGGATTAATAATACAAAAATTATCTTTTTAATTGAAAAAATACTTCTAAAGATCCCTTGACTCCTTAATAAACGTCATTCAACTTGATTGTATGTGACACGCAACTCATTAAAGCGACGTATGCGGTGTAACTTTTTCATTCATTTACTATTTAATGCCATTAGTTGGGAGAAGCGACGAAACGCCGCGAGTGATTCAGAAGTTTAATTAACTGGACTTTTAATGAAACTAATGATCGGAGACACGGTTCCGGTACATCACTATTGCGCCATAACGAACTAGAACTACTCTACTGAACTA
The DNA here is from genome assembly GCA_029286605.1 of Sericinus montela. Classification (NCBI taxonomy): domain Eukaryota; kingdom Metazoa; phylum Arthropoda; class Insecta; order Lepidoptera; family Papilionidae; genus Sericinus; species Sericinus montela. The sequence goes on from JAGSMR010000016.1 coordinate 7,664,611, forward strand.
TGGCATATAGATTAAGGATCATAATTATATATTGGATAGTTGGCTTGAACTTTAAGACAGCGGTAGGGTCACCACGTTTTTTGTTGTAAGAAATAAACGTTAGTTAAAGCTGTTTTTTATAGAATAGGGAGGCAAACGAGCAGGTGGCTCACGTGAAAACACCTGCAATACCAGAGGAATAGCAGATGCGTTGCCGGCCTTTGAGAAAGGAGGAAAGTCACATCGGTCCGAAAAACCGCTGACGAAAAAAAAGCTGGGTCGTAAGGACTTAAAAAACAATTTAAAGTGCGAAAGAAAGGAAGAATTTAGATAGGTCTTAACGATCCGATAGTCAAGTTGGTAGTGATCGTAACTAAGTTTTGCGGGTTTAAATACCGCTAGGGCAAACATTTGTATGATCAATTTGAATATTGGTCTATATAAATATATATGTAGATGAGTATATTGTACGGTAAGTCCTTTCGAAACTACATTAATGTGCCTTTTGTTTATGGTGTTATTATTAGGCTGTCTAGTGATAAGCAAAAAGCATTAGCTGCAGTGGATTCTTTGTATGCCAAAGACTGCCAATGATTCCTTGAAATTATGAAAGATTTTTTGTTTAAGGTATATTACTTATATCCATGAATGACTTGATTTGTAATAGGGCTTTGTTCAATTCTGGATAATGTCAGATTGATGATGTCATAATACCAACTTTACAATAGACATGCACACACACGCACACTCGCTCATTCAAGGAAACTTTGTCCAAACTGTATTTACTTCCCTGCGTAGCTCCACTAGAAGTTTACTCTATTGGCTATACAACTATATCCTCGACGGAAATTAAGCGCGACCGACCACGTAACTTAAAGCGTGCTTACGATGTGTGAAGAAATTGTATATTTGTAATATTAAATATAAATTCAAATAAAAAACGAAAGAACCGATGTCGTCACAAGACCTCCATGGACCACACCATTTTCATGTTGTTGCTAGCTCTGATTCCCGGTATAGTATAAGACACTTCTTTTTTTTTTCAGGTCTAGGTGTTTATGGTACCTTCGTTTTTTCCGATTCCATATCACAGTTGCTCAAGCCACTAACTTTAGTGTCATAACAACGTATGTGATGTGTCTTTGTATGTATTTATTTATTTTAAAAAGCAAAAAACTTTATTTAACAACTAAATAATCATGCAACACCATGCACCCTTAGTGCACGCACGCGCCTCAACGCCTCCCGCGTGCCGCACGTGTGTAGCTTGCGTGCAAGCAGTTCCGTTCGCTTCTATACTGTATATTTTAGTTCTACATTTTCAAACAATTTTCATGTGGTCGCTCCAGGATAATACGTATTCAGCCTTCGGCAATAAAAGGCAAACACAGCTGGTGAGCGGGCGGGAAGCAATACGCGAGATGCGCAAGGTGTAATTGTGCACGCGACGCGTAGCTGCCGTGCGAGCGGCACGCATGCGGCGCATTCGCTAGATTTGGACGAACCTCAATAAGCTGCCGCGCGGCACCGGCCTGCTTACTAATAGCCATTAGTCGGTGGTAATTGTGATTTACAATGCTTAGTCTTCCTTTGTCATCTCTTAGGATATTAACGAGAAGAAATTGTTAATTATACACCACCACACGGTTTGGAATCAGTGTTAACCGTGTTATAAATACATAATACAATTTTTTTCAAAGGAAATCACAATATCCGAGTGGTTGGGTGATCGAAATTCGAGTCAAGAGACTCGATTTCGATCTCCAAGGCTCGTACCAATGGGTTTTAGTCAAAAACTTACGAAAGATTAATATCGTTGGCTTGGTCATAAAGTCGGTGACGGGCTGCTGTACCAAATGTCTTCGATGGTCCGTCCACCTTCCACCGAAGATATTTTTTTGCTAAAGAAACGAAAGGACTTAATTGTCTAGACCTCTATCTGCCCCTGTATTAGGAATGGCGTGCAGATATTTATTTATATAAAAATTATGTACACACTGCAAAATAATTTTCATACATGTTGACTCGCTACACATAATAAATACACACATATCAGTCGGAACAATAAAAAAAAACAATGGAATCAGCCAGTGTTTTCGCATTAAAGCCTAAAGTCGATAAAAAACAAAAATTAAAAAAAACCTTAAACTGAAACGAGTAGAATTGTTTCAAGTGCACTCATTTCAATAACTCGACTCGTGAGTGCTGTACAGTATCGCCTTAATTGCAAATTAGCGGAAACAGAGCGGCGGCCATTGTTGGCGGGACGACGTTTTTCTGTAAAGCGCGGGAGAGCCCTTCGCAAGTGCGGTGAACGCACGCGTGCTTGAAAGCCGTGTTTTAAGCTTGACAGCTGCTAGTGTTGTTGATGTATCGATATTTCTTTATTTATAAAATAATAAATAAATAAATATCTTCCGGCAATGATTAAATGAAAGAGAAAATAGATAAAATTTCAACTGACACGGGCGGGATTCGAACCCGCGACCTTCGCCGATCCGTGGCGACGCTCTTACCTCCGAGCCACCGTGTCTTACATGCATCTGTTGAAACTTTAAATCTGTATTCTCTTATATTACTTATGCCTTGTTTATTGGCATAAGCACCATCTATTATCCCTTTTGCAAGTGACAATTTGATAATCCTGACTTTTCAGCTTTTCCTTAAAATTTTATCTTTTTTATCTTCTTCTGGTAATTCCCAATACAGGGGTAGATAGAGGCCAAATCTAGACAATTAAGTCCTTTCAAGCTAGACGATATTTTCGGGACAACGTGACAGGTGGTGAGCCCGTCGCCGTCTCTATGTCCAAGCCAACGATATAATTCGTGCATAAGTGTTTGAAAAACCCTTTTGTACGAGCCTGCAACCTGGGTATCTTGGGTCTCTTGACTCGAATTTCCGACCACCTAACCACTCGGCTATCGTAACTTTTCTTCATTTATCCTTTTCTAATTTATTATTATTTTTGATTCCTCCCAATACTGGGGTAGACAGGGGACCGAACTATTAACTCCTATCTCTCTTTCACCGAAGACAATTTTAAATCGGACAACGTCAGCCAATAGCCTGATAATGTGTACGATGTGTGTAAATCCTGCCGTTGATCGGTGGATATAAATAAATGCTCAATTCGTTTCTTATCATCCGACACCGATCTACTGGGCAAGTTATGTGAACAAAAAAAAACACAGGATATTATTCCCAAACTGCAAATCAATGATGCATTTTGTGGTTTTCATCGTAACCTCCGGATCCTTGGATGACGATACCTAGATGCCAACAACTAAACAGCAACATAAAGGAGCTGAAATACTCAAAATGAATAATGAAAATTTTTGAAGTTGATTCATACATGTTTATATGGTAAGAAGTAATACAATAACAAATGTAAGAAACGAACACATTCAGAATATTATTATATAATGTGTCATAGTAAAATTACATCAATTAATATAATTGTAAAATTACATATATTTTCATTTTTGTACGTCCAAAATGGGCAAACTGTAGATAAATTACTTTTAAAAGACCTTTTGTACACAGTTTATACAATAAATTTAATAAATTAAACAAATAATTTATCTTATCTTAGCTTCTTTTTTTCAAGTAGGTTAAATATGCTACCTAATTTATTTCAAAATTAATGATAAATTTAATATTAATAAAACATAGACATGATGTACTCAATCTTGTACATCTCTACTGCTTACAACCTCATGACCATGGCATATGTATTGTTCCCTTTAAGCATGAACTTTAATATTTGAGACATACCTTGCTAACTTGATATTGCACAATAAATTTGTATATAATACACTAAGGGGCAAGATTCGAATTCAATCTCCAAGAGATAGGTTAGTACTCGATTTATTACACGATGGCCGGATTATAATACCGCGACAGACTTGCCACCTGTCACGTTGTTCTAAATAAACTAGGGTGAAAGGTGGAGTGGAAGGAACTCAATAACAAAATGTCTAGACTCCTGACTACTCCAATATTGGAAAATACGTGAAGAGGCGTTCAAAGATAGGTACTTGAGTGCATTTAGTGTATAATTTGATTTTATTTCATCTGTACGCTATTGGATAGAACCGTGGTTTAATAAGCCTGGCGCTTTACCAAATGGTATTGAGTATATTAAATTTATGTTGACCATACATGTTACAAGCCGTAGTATATACTTAGACATAGGAGTATTATATTCGAATACATTTAATATTTCAGATATTTCCTATTTTTAATATAAATCATTAGCTCTACGAAGAGACACTGTAGCTGAGTGGTTGAGTGATTAGAATTGAAAGAAAGCTTTTTAATTCTCGGGGTGAAAAAAGTGGGTGAGAAAAAATTCATTCAAAATAATTTTTAAAGTGTTTGTATTTGTTTGCAAGTTATAAGAGTGATTGTTTTTAAAATCTACCACCGTTTCGTAATGAGTTCCTTCTGATAAGAAATCGATGAAATAAACTCCGTAGGTATCTTCGTTTTCGTCATTTTTGATCGTTATTATACAATTATAAACCCTTATGAACTACTTTTTTTCCTTTGACGACCTCCGTGGACGAGTGACGTAAACACAAGTTTTCAATGTGTCGCCTTAACCGATCTCATGGGTTCGATTCCCGGACGGGTCAATGTAGAAAAACCACTTTTTCTACATTTTCTCGGGTTGGGGTGTTCGCTGTTACCGATTCTCATACTACAAGTACTTTAGCTTCTTACATTGGGATCGGAGCAGTGTATGTGATATTGTCCCTATCTATATATGTATTTATTTATTATTTATTTATGAAGGTATTAAAGAAGAGTTTCATCGATGATCGCAGCTTATACTAAAATAAAATGAATACTATATATATTTTCTTCATAGCATATCTTGTTCATTCATACAGCTTTTGATTCATAATTTTCTTCAAGAGATAGAATATGATGAATCAACACGACAAAAATTTCGCTATTTCCCAATGAAACGTTGAACCAATTAAAACTCCGCGCTAGAATGTACGCGAATATAATTTTTTCGCGCCAAACTAACCATCCGTCACGTACACTATAATGCATACACAATATAATTAAACGAAGTAACGAGCCGCGAGCGAGTTACACCCTTTCATGAATCGAGACTTCATTAGGACGACGTGTGAAGATACTCTCATTAGAAGGATGCGAAATATACGGTATGTGGCATACGGATTTGAATATGTAGACGAAAAAAATAAAATAAAAAAGTTTTCACATAAAATGCGCGTCCGAAAACTAAATAAAACTGCAAAAATATGACAGCGCATAGGTATACTTGTTATTAACAAACAATCTTCTCTCCATTTCCTATACAGGGGTAGACAGAGGTCTAGACAATTAAGCCGTTTCGACCCATCTTCCACCGAAGATAGTTTTGGGACAACGTGATAGGTAAACAATAATAATAAATATTTATTGTTGTTAAAATATTTAATTTTTTCTTTAGGCACTAATAAAGACATTATTTAAAACAAAACGATTATAAACGGATTAAAACGCGATTTTTTTTACTTTCTTAATGTCTGAAGTCTTGAACGGCCCGTTGTTATTGTTAACTATAAGTTAAATTAAATAAAACGCGAAGAAAGCCGCAAACAATTGTTCTATGTTACATGTGTAGTGTTCGCGTAAATACAAGAAATCAATAAGTGTAAGGTGGGTGGACAGGATATCTGGACCTCTGTCTACCGTAGTGTTGGGAATAGTTATTTATTTTTCATTTTTATAAATATCTAGTAGTGAGATTCGTTTAAAAGTTATTCTAAATGATATAAGATAGAAGATAATTGAGGATAAAGGGGATAATTGTCTCCCAGTTATAGCTAACTTAAAGTTACGAAACAAGTTAATCAACTGAAAACTGTTTCTAAAATGACTCGTCAACGTCTGAGGAGCTCCTTTGTAGAGAAAAAGTTGTAAATAAGTCAAATAAAATTAAAGTTAATTATTTTATTAGCTTAATTATTTTATCTATATTAATGTTATATAGGACAATACTTAGGTCTCTTATAGTACCAGTCGGTTTTTTATTAGATAGCATGCTTTAGCTACTTACTTTGGAATCAGAGCAATGCATATAATGTCGTCCTATCTAAACATGTCTAAAATAGAAAATAAAATGTAACAAATCGTGAGCCCTGTCACCATCTCGGTAACAAATACTCGTAGACCTCGTAAATCTCGAAAAACCACATTGGTACCAAACTTTCTCCTGGGTGTCGAACTCGGTTGCCCTAATTCGTATGCAAACATCCATCCACTGGGCCATCATGACTACCAACCGAAGATCAAGCTTCCTTCCATTCCAGTTTCTATTTATAATAAATAAAAACCGTAAATATAAACTTGTAGACACGATAGCCGAGTGGTTGTGTGGTCGGAATTTCGATTCAAGAGACCCGAGTTCGATCCCCAGGTAGCAGGCTCGTACGAATGGGTTTTTCAAAAACTTATGTACGTCTTACACGACGTTCTCGTTGTCCCGAAAATTTTTTCTGTGGTAGGTAGGTCGAAGGGACTTAATTGTCTAGACTAGACTTCTGTCTACCCCTGTATTGGGAATTGCGTGAAGATATTTATTTATTTCTAAACATAAACATCAAAAATATTTAAAATATAAAAAAAGGACGTAAAGTATAAAATATTTTTTTTTAGATTTGTTATAAATACGGACTTGTGACTCCGGGGCACACTAACGAACATGACATAACTAAAGGAAGCTTTTAGGTCCTTACGCCTAGGGCTCATCCTTATCATTATTTTACGTGTTGCATAAGTTTGTCTTGTGAACAAGATAAAAATAATAATATACGAAAACATTTTTTTCTTTACATTTACTTACATAATAAACGTTACATATTTTGGAAAACTTCACCGCAGGGCATAATCCTTCCCCGTACATGTTAAATGTCATAATTTTTACGCTTCGCAAACTGAATGACGATCGAATTACCAGACACGAGCCACGAATGCTCCTATTTATATATATATTTTATTCCGTTATTATTCGAGATGTTTATTGTTTTTGATGATACATGACGATCTACATGTTTTTAAGAAATCAGAGACAGCTAAATCGGGTAAATGGGGTAGATATGAGTCTTTGAAAGGAGACTATATTATATTCGTTCCATTTGGCGTAGAGACGATCGGTCCGTGGGGTCCCCGCCCGATGCAGTTACTGAAGGAATTTTATCCGCGTCTTTTCGTAGCCGCTGGTGGCAAGAGGGCTTGTTCTCTTCTATCTCAACGGTTAAATCTAGCTATTCAACCTCAAAATGCAGCCAGTATTCTTGCTATCATGCCACAAGGAGGCTCTACGATTATAGTAGTTTTTAAATAATTAGTGTTGTAAATATTGACATAATTTTGTTACTGTAAATAAAGATAAATTTAGGATCTTAAATTTTCTGCAGCGATGATGGACTAGAGGTCGTCTCTGGTACTCCACCACGGACCATAGGCGCTGCTGACCCCCACCTGCTTATATTTGATATCGTACTTATTACGTATTGCTACCTAATAAGTACCAAGGTCGCCTTTTGTTATCCAATATTTGATACATTTTTTTTCTTTTTCCTTTGTATTGTTCCTTTTTTGGTGTACAATAAAGCATATTATTATTATTATTAGGACGGTTATCCCATCTATCCATCATCATATCATCGTCATCGTAACGGTCTTTAAAACTTCACCGCAGGACATAGCCTCTTCTGTAGGGAAGAGTTGAACTTGATCGCCACGCCACGTATTGGAGATCGCAGAACGAGACACCCTGCTCCTCAGATGCTAGTTGGTGTTATTTTAGCTCATTAACCCGTCATCTACTCACGACTTTGTTGACCTTACGTCAACACCACACGGCAAATTTATCGATCACCATTACCGATATTCAAGGCTTCATCCTTCGCCACTTATTACGCAAACGGAAGTAAAAGCTAAAGTATATTATTACATGAATAAATAGTTTTAATAACAACATAAATTACACCCTACATAAATATTTATGGTAAATATGATATGAAAAGATCGTATCTATGGGAGGCCTAGATAATATACAGACTAGCCTACATTATTCGTATTTAGGCTACTCTGTGAATCAATTACTGAAGCTTGTTATGCGTGATTAATAATTAGAGACCATGAAATAGTGTTTATTCACTCTATTTTATTCTAGTTCTCTGTAATTAGTCTAGTATCTATACCAAAGTGTATATAAACACTACTTTATTATACGCTATACATTTCCAACCCAAATAATAAAATTATTGTGATGACATTGATTTGATTACAATACAGAAATAAAATAAAAAAAATATTTCGGGTGGTCGGAATTCGAGTCGAGATAACCGAGTTCGATCCTCAGGTGGCAGGCTCGTGCCAATGGGTTTTTTCAAAACCTATGTACGGTTAATTTCGTTAGCTTGGACATACAGATGGCGACGAGCTCACCACCTGAGACGTTGCCCCAAAAATATCTTCGGTGGAAGTTGGGTAGAAGGGATTTAATTGTCTAGACTAGACCTCTGTCCACCCCCGTACTGGGAATGGCGTAAAGAATTTTTTGAAATATAATATTGTACATTGTGTATATAAATATAATACTTGCATGGACGAGCGACGTCACACCGGTTTGTATAGTCAACGCTGAGGTCCCGGATCTTTAAGTGTTTTATTCTGTTGTCGAATTAGTTTTTAGCTTTTTGTATATCTTTCAAATATTTAACAGTGTGATTCGAAATAAGTGTACCATATACTACATCGTCCCAAATCATCAAAACCATCGTCGTGCTTCTATAAAAGTTAGGTCGAAATATCTTGATTACTTAGAATTCCGTTTACCACAGTATTAGGTATATGCATAAAGATATTTATTTATAAATTTTATTTAAACTCAAAAGATATTTACTGATTCAAATAGTTTGATAGAGACGGGAACATCTGAAAATCTTACATTAAAACTTATAATCCACCAATGTAGCTCTACCTGTCTTGACAATTGTTGGCAGCTTCAAATTGTTATTCAAGTTTTATGCAAACTAATTTCAAGCGACGTAGTGCTATTCACTGTTAGAGGCGTGAGAAACATCAGCTGATTATATCCTAATATCTAATCTTTAATCGGTAATCCTTTGGTATATGAATAAACGCAGCCAAGTGATTTGAATACATATTAAATACAACATGTAAAATACATAATAAATGAGATACGTAATTAATATGCACTAAAATATAAGATGTAAATAAAATTTGAATCGAATTAGAATAACACAATTGCTTTAGCTACTCAATTACTAACAGAGCAATGTATACGATGTTGTCCCTATTCATGTATGTATTCTAAATCTATATCTAGTTATTAATATATATATAGTTATTAATGATTTGCAAATGTTTATGTAGTGCCCATTGCTTATGATGATAATCTCATGCCATCGTTATTCCAAATAAGCTCGAAATTTGTATAGAAAGTACTTAACTGTCTAGTTATCTGAGTAGAGTATGGGTAAAAGCGTGAAGATAAAAGGGGTATATCGTTTTACGTAATGTTATACATCGAAGGTCCGATTGGCGGTTGTTTCTGATTCTATATCACAAGTCCTTTAGCTACTTACTTTGAGATCAGAGCAATGTTTGTGACGCTGTCCACAACTAAGTATGTATTTGTCGATTTATTATTATTTAGACACGATAAAACCGAGTGGCTGGGTGATCAGGATTTAGAGTCAAGGACCCGAATTCGATTTCGAAGTGGCAGGCCCGAACCAATTTTTTTGTTTTAAAACAAACTTAAGTACGAATTATATCGTTGGCTTAGACATATAGACGGCGACGGGCTCACCACATCACGTTGTCCCAAAAAAATGTTTTCGGTGGAAGGTGGGTCGAAACTACTTAATTTCTAGACCCTACTGTTAACTCCTGTATTGGGAATAGCGTGAAGATTTTTTTATTATTATTTAAAATAATTTTTAATGAAACTAAATAGCGTTATTCATTAAACAATTAAACATTTAACAGATACTGGGTAGGATTCTACGCGAGCAGTAATAAGCGCTAGTCATTATTTGCAATGCCGGCCCTCTCCGCAACAAGCAAATTGCTGTAGTTGTGAATTTTCAAATCATTTCGTATTTTACTGTTCGTACGCTTAAAAAAATCAAATATAAACATGCTTATATACATAACGACCTGTAGAAGCACTGCAGGACATATTATTTATGTATTATTGCATATATATTCATTTTAATATTTATTAATTTTAGTCTATATTTACTGTCTGCACCTATTTCTTTTTTTCTCTGCATCTTCCTTTACGTAGACTGGCAGAGAATTCCAGCATTAAGTCCGCCTATATGCATAGATAATTTATGTGTACGAAGTGCTAATAAATACATAAATATTTTTTTTATAGAAAAGGGAGGCAGAACGAACGAGCAGGTGGCTCACGTGATGGTAAGTGATTACCACCGCCCATGAACACCCGCAATACCAGAGGCATAGCAGATGCATTACCAGCCTTAGAGTGCCCCCCCCCCCCCCAATTAGGGGAGGGGGTTGTTTGGGCCTCCGGTTGTGTGCACTCACCAGTCGAAACGCAGAAGTTTGTTAGACTTCACGCCGGTATTCTGTGAGGTCGTGGTACTTCCCCGGTCGAGCCGGCCCATTTATGCAACAACAAGCTGATGCGTGGCTCTACCACTTTAAATATTAATCGGATATTAAGTAGTAGTAGGTAAAACTTAATAAAATATTATCGAATTCATCATCATATTTCACTATAATTAAGTGTAGTCATTATATCTTATCACTCCCTTCCTCGAACAGGGGCAGACAACTCCCATCTTCCACCGAAGACATTTTGGGACAACGTGACAGGCAGTTAACCCATCGCCGTCTTTATGTCAAACCAAAGATATAAATCGTACATAAGTTTATGAAATAAACCCATTGATTGGGTTATGACTGACCCCATGATTGGCCTTGGGGATCGAACTCAGGTCTCTTGTCAAATTCCGATCATCCAACTATTCAGCTATCGTGATTTGACGAAAAATTGAAAAATTTTAGATATTCCATATAAACACTTTATTATTATTATTTAAAATAATTTTTAATGAAACTAAATAGCGTTATTAATTAAACAATCAAATATAAACAAATCATCATGCTTATATACATAACGACCTGTAGAAGCACTGCAGGACATATTATTTATGTATTATTGCATATATATTCATTTTAATATTTATTAATTTTAGTCTATATTTACTGTCTGCACCTATTTCTTTTTTTCTCTGCATCTCCCTTTACGTAGACTGGCAGAGAATTCCAGCATTAAGTCCGCCTATATGCATAGATAATTTATGTGTACGAAGTGCTAATAAATACATAAATATTTTTTTTATAGAAAAGGGAGGCAGAACGAACGAGCAGGTGGCTCACGTGATGGTAAGTGATTACCACCGCCCATGAACACCCGCAATACCAGAGGCATAGCAGATGCATTACCAGCCTTAGAGTGCCCCAATTAGGGGAGGGGGTTGTTTGGGCCTCCGGTTGTGTGCACTCACCAGTCGAAACGCAGAAGTTTGTTAGACTTCACGCCGGTATTCTGTGAGGTCGTGGTACTTCCCCGGTCGAGCCGGCCCATTTATGCAACAACAAGCTGATGCGTGGCTCTACCACTTTAAATATTAATCGGATATTAAGTAGTAGTAGGTAAAACTTAATAAAATATTATCGAATTCATCATCATATTTCACTATAATTAAGTGTAGTCATTATATCTTATCACTCCCTTCCTCGAACAGGGGCAGACAACTCCCATCTTCCACCGAAGACATTTTTGGGACAACGTGACAGGCAGTTAACCCATCGCCGTCTTTATGTCCAAACCAAAGATATAAATCGTACATAAGTTTATGAAATAAACCCATTGATTGGGTTATGACTGACCCCATGATTGGCCTTGGGGATCGAACTCGGGTCTCTTGACTCAAATTCCGATCATCCAACTATTCAGCTATCGTGATTTGACGAAAAATTGAAAAATTTTAGATATTCCATATAAACACTTTATTATTATTATTTAAAATAATTTTTAATGAAACTAAATAGCGTTATTAATTAAACAATCAAATATAAACAAATCATCATGCTTATATACATAACGATCTGTAGAAGCACTGCAGGACATATTATTTATGTATTATTGCATATATATTCATTTAAATATTTATTAATTTTAGTCTATGTTTTCTGTCTGCACCTATTTCTTTTTCTCTGCATCTCCCTTTACGTAGACTGGCAGCGAATTCCAGCATTAAGTCCGCCTATATGCATAGATAATTTATGTGTACGAAGTGCTAATAAATACACAAATATTTTTTTATAGAAAGGGAGGCAGAACGAACGAACGAGCAGGTGGCTCACGTGATGGTAAGTGATCACCACCGCCCATGAACACCCGCAATACCAGAGGCATAGCAGATGCATTACCAGCCTTAGAGTGCCCCCAATTAGTGGAGGGTTGTTTGAGCCTCCGGTTGTGTGCACTCACCAGTCGAAACGCAGAAGTTTGTTAGACTTCACGCCGGTATTCTGTGAGGTCGTGGTACTTCCCCGGTCGAGCCGGCCCATTTATGCAACAACAAGCTGATGCGTGGCTCTACCACTTTAAATATTAATCGGATATTAAGTAGTAGTAGGTAAAACTTAATAAAATATTATCGAATTCATCATCATATTTCACTATAATTAAGTGTAGTCATTATATCTTATCACTCCTTCCTCGAACAGGGGCAGACAACTCCATCTTCCACCGAAGACATTTTTTGGATCAACGTGACAGGCAGTTAACCCATCGCCGTCTTTATGTCCAAACCAAAGATATAAATCGTACATAAGTTTATGAAATAAACCCATTGATTGGGTTATGACTGACCCCATGATTGGCCTTGGGGATCGAACTCAGGTCTCTTGACTCAAATTCCCATCATCCAACTATTCAGCTATCGTGATTTGACGAAAAATTGAAAAATTTTAGATATTCCATATAAACACTTTATTATTATTATTTAAAATAATTTTAATGAAACTAAATAGCGTTATTAATTAAACAATCAAATATAAACAAATCATCATGCTTATATACATAACGATCTGTAGAAGCACTGCAGGACATATTATTTATGTATTATTGCATATATATTCATTTAAATATTTATTAATTTTAGTCTATGTTTTCTGTCTGCACCTATTTCTTTTTTCTCTGCATCTCCCTTTACGTAGACTGGCAGAGAATTCCAGCATTAAGTCCGCCTATATGCATAGATAATTTATGTGTACGAAGTGCTAATAAATACATAAATATTTTTTTTATAGAAAAGGGAGGCAGAACGAACGAGCAGGTGGCTCACGTGATGGTAAGTGATTACCACCGCCCATGAACACCCGCAATACCAGAGGCATAGCAGATGCATTACCAGCCTTAGAGTGCCCCCAATTAGGGGAGGGGGTTGTTTGGGCCTCCGGTTGTGTGCACTCACCAGTCGAAACGCAGAAGTTTGTTAGACTTCACGCCGGTATTCTGTGAGGTCGTGGTACTTCCCCGGTCGAGCCGGCCCATTTATGCAACAACAAGCTGATGCGTGGCTCTACCACTTTAAATATTAATCGGATATTAAGTAGTAGTAGGTAAAACTTAATAAAATATTATCGAATTCATCATCATATTTCACTATAATTAAGTGTAGTCATTATATCTTATCACTCCCTTCCTCGAACAGGGGTAGACAACTCCCATCTTCCACCGAAGACATTTTTGGGACAACGTGACAGGCAGTTAACCCATCGCCGTCTTTATGTCCAAACCAAAGATATAAATCGTACATAAGTTTATGAAATAAACCCATTGATTGGGTTATGACTGACCCCATGATTGGCCTTGGGGATCGAACTCGGGTCTCTTGACTCAAATTCCGATCATCCAACTATTCAGCTATCGTGATTTGACGAAAAATTGAAAAATTTTAGATATTCCATATAAACACTTTATTATTATTATTTTCACGTAGCATTCCTAGCTGAAAACATATATTCTCAACGAGATTCGAACCCGCAATCTTTAGAATTGTTGTCTGTGTCATTACCAATTACACTACCAATCACTACCAATTACAGTGCAGCCTTGATATAATGAAACTAAAGAGAAATAGAAATTACTTGATATATAAATTATTCATAACAGTGAGCTTAGTTACACAGATGATAGATTAAACTCGATTCGTTATAACAAGGTAAGAAAATATCCACAAATAAATAAAAACTCATTTAAAATTCAACTAATAAATAGCAATTTTAAAACTATAACAGTTTTTACATTAAGGCATTAATTATTGTAAAATTAAGTAGGGGATAATTTATTAATAACCTCTACATGACGTATCCTACGTTATGTAGAGGTTATAGGCTGGAAAATTCGTTATATGAAGGTCAATAATAGTTTCTAAGTCACGATATCCGAGAGTCGGTTGGGTGGTTGGAATTTCGAGTCAAGAGACCCGTGATCGGTCCCTAGGTGGCAAGGGGTAACAATGGGTTTAAAAAAAAACTTGTGTACGAATTGTATCGTTGGCTTGGACATAAAGACGGCGACCGGCTCACCACTTGTCACGTTGTCCCGCAAAACGTCTTCGCTGGAAGTTGGGTCGAAGGGACTTAATTGTCTAGACTAGACCTCTGTCTGTATTGGGAATTGCGTGAAGATATTTATGTATTTATTTTAATAATAGTTTCTCTGTATATTCTCCATTGATGGTACTATCGTTATAGATATATTTTATATAGAAACTTATGGGAAGTTTCAGGAGATTAAGAAAAATTCATTAAATCGAGAAGAGCTCGAGGCTCGTTATATTAAAGTTACATTGTATTTGGTCGGCAATACTTATAGAATACTATGAAAAAATTAAATATCTTCACGCATATTCCCAATACTGGAATTGACAGTGGGCTGGAGAATTAAGGTCATAAACCCAATGCTGTCATGTTCATCACTCAAATATTTGTGTACTGTGGGATTCGAAGCCGCAACCATTAGCTTCGCAGACAGACAATACTAGACCACCGGGTAGTCAATAGTTAGGTAATAATATGTTTCTGTTAAAAACAATGTACAAGAGAAATCTTACGAGTAGTTTGTTCAATGCTCCCTAAGAAAAATATTTCATATACTCATCGATGAAAAATGATGCTACATGATCACAATTACGCGGGAGAGCCCCGGGCCGTATATGGACAAGCTAGTAATCCAGTGTTCTTTAGGAAATCATGTGTTTTTAGGATACTCGCTAACTTAACGGTTTGTTAAAGTCCATTGTTTTTATATTAAAGAGATTTTAAATCAACTAAGACGGACGGGATTCAAACATGCAATCTGTGAAGTCCTCTGTATCCTACATTCATAAGGGAAACTTTTAAACCTCGGGTATTGCAAGGGGTGAGTAAAGAAAATTCCGGCAAATATCAACGGTTTACAATAGGGGTACAAAATATAATAATCTACCACCTTCAACTACTTAACGATTTAAGATTTAAGATGACATCCGCGGACTGAGTGTTTGTGGTACTTTCGTTGTTTCTGATCTCATGACACATCTGCTTTCACTATTTCGGGAAGTTATTTACTTCAGGATCAGATCAGATCAGATTCGATTACCGAATGGGCAACATCAAATACGTAGCATTTGATGGTCTGGCGACATCTTGAAAACTGGTGTGTAAATCAATCCACGGAGGTCATAAAATTCTTCGTTATAATAAATTTAAAATTTTGTTAATAAACAACAGGTATTAAAATGTAATATCTGAATTAATATTACGGTATAAATTATAACGTTTACGGCAGCCTTAATTTATAGTGTAATTACATCGGGAAAGCTTTATAACTCGTTTCTTTTGAATAATTATATTACATGAGTTTGTTCATGTTTTTAGGACAATCATACAATCAAATCAAATAGTCATTAAAATAATAAAATTAGTTCGTTAATCAATAGTCAATATTTTAATCTACAGTTACGTAATGAGGCTCCTCTAATGGAGAAAAAGCAGACGCAACAATCTTATTCTACGGTATATTTTATAATTTCATAACAAATGGCCTCACACTATTCGCAGTACTGGTGTAAAGAGAGGTCCAGAAAAAGAAAGGTGGCTCACCTTTAAGAGAAGTAATTTTTTAAGGCAATTTGACCGTGGGTGAGACTTTCGTCGCTTTTGGCACCAAGCTAATGATGTAATTCATACATAAATCTACCGCTTGGCAATGGAACTCAGGTCTCTTGACTAGAAGTCCTCACATGCAACCATTTATAATTATTATACATATGTTAATATATAATATATAATGTAAATATATAAGTCACGATAGCCGAGTGGTTGGGTGGTTGGAATTTCGAGTCAAGAGACCCGAGTTCGATCTTCAAGTGGCCGTACCAATGGGTTTTTCTAAAAAATGGATAATCTCTTAAATATCTTCGGTGGAAGGTAGGTCAAAGGGACTTAATTGTCTTTACTAGACCTCTGTGTACCCCTGTATTGGGAATGGCGTGAAGATATTTATTTTTACTTATGTTTATTAAATGCGCGTTTATTCCTAACCATAAATATTTATAATGTGTATGGTTAAGAATATTTTTTTTAAAACATCCAGGGAGTAATCACATAATTCACGTAGTTCCGTGTGGTAACGGTGTAAGAATATTACCACTCCCTTTCTTCCCGAAAATGTCGTAAGAGGCGACTAAGGGATACAGCCTTGAATATGGTTCTGGAAACCGATAGATAGCGGGATAACCATCTCTAATAATATCAGACTAAAATGATCAGACTGCAGATGAGCAGCAGGCGGGATAACCATCTCTAAAAATATCAGATAAAAATATCAGACCGAAGATGTAAGTGGTCTGGTACTGCGATCGCCTATCCGCTTACCAAGCGTGGTGATAATGGCAAATCCTCAGTGGACTTTAATAGGCCGATATGTAAGTTTGCATGTATTTTAATTATAAAAAAACGGCGACGGGCCCGAAAATCTCTTCGGTGTAAGGTAGGTCGAAGGGACTTAATTGTTTTGATTAGACCTCTGCCTAAAGAAATAAAGATTTTTACGCAATTTTCAATACAGGGGTATGTATTGAAAATTGCGTAAAAATATTTATTTCTTTATTTATAAATATTTCCTTAATAATGTTTAAACCTGTTAATAGGCAGGCTTTGCACATTTACTGGGATCTTGTTATATTAACTTATACACCACCGATGAACGAGTTACGTACTCGCTCTGTGGAAGTCATGGTAATTAAATACATTTGTGGACACACAGGTACATAAACCACAGTCAGACACAGTGGTGTTAGTAAAACTATTATTACTACTATATTATTGTGAACAACACCAAATTCTCCAAAAATACATAAAGACAAAGATATTTCTGCAATGAGTGTGACTCCGACGCTAACGAACTCTCGATCCTTGAAAGCTTTCATCTCTCGTGAGCCGGCGGCAGGTTGCTATGTTGTATTTTTTTATTTTGATACGTGTCAGGCAATTAGCTGGTAAAATAAATATATTCTTTGATATTTTTGCTATATACCCGTGACGCAGAGGACCTAATACCACTTTCCTATCAATAATGTGTGTATCGACCAAGAATAATGTCACTCCCGCCTTTTCCCGTGGATGTAGACAAGGACATAAACTTTCATCAAACCAAAAATGTCATCACTTCTATACTTCTATACTCCTAATACTGGGGTCTACAGAGGTCTAGACAATTAAGTCCTTTCGACCTACCTTCCACCGAAGATATTTTATAGACAACATGACAAGACGTCAGCTTGTCTCCGTCCTTATATCCAAGCCAACGATATAAATCGTATATAAGTTTTGAAAAAAAAAAAAAAAACATTGCTACGAGCCTACCTGTATTGAGATTGGCGTTAAAACATTTTATGTTCATTTAAGGAATATTGACGTATTAGGAATACAATAATTTTAAAAAACTGATACGTAGTTAACTATGATAAGAAGACGTCGAAAACCATAAACCACGAGACCGCGGATAGAAAAATTTGCTTACATCTGCGCTTTAATAATAATAAATCAATATCTTCACGCAATTCCCAAAACAGAGGTAGACAGAGGTCTAGTCTAGACAATTCTATATATAGGTCTAGTCTAGTCTCTTTGACCCACCTTCCACCGAAGATATTTTCGGGACAATATGACAGGTGGTGAGCCCTTCGCCGTCTTTATGTCCAAGTCAACGATGTAATTCGTACATAAGTTTTTGAAAAACCCATTGGTACGAGCCTGCCACCAGGGGATCGAACTCGGGTCTCTTCACTCGAAATTCCGACCACCCAATCGCTCGGCTATCGTGACTACTTTCTGCGCTTTTGGTTGTAACAAAGATTATGTGACGAAGCGCGACAAAAAAAATACAAAACAAAGAGTTCTTAAATATTTTCATTTCACCACTTCTGAGGAATGAATGAAAATGCTGGGTAAGAATAGCTTCCATTTTCTGCAATTCTCCAACCACTTGACCGCGTCTGACTAACAGCTGTTCCACTTTGTGTTCACTGTACTAACTCAGGAAATAGGTTACAATATGAAACAATTGCACATCATAAATTTGAGTGAGTGTTGCTGGCATAATAAATAGTGCTTACGTTCTGTATTGGGGTTAAGTTGGGATTGCGAGTGGAGATAACTTGGACAGGCCCTGCGCTACCGTATGTTGGGGACCGACATGTGACTCCCGGCTTGGCAACATGTCTTAAGTTAGCTTGTCACGAGCCGAGTTTTTATAAAATACATAAGGAATATGCGGAATCTAAAAAATATTTTTACGGATTTGGGTGAATAACGGTGACTCAGAGGTAAGTCTCGTCACTATATGACGGAGATGATTAGTTGGATCCCTGCCCGAGACAGTTTTCATTTAAATTTAATAAAAAATCATTATTAAGTAAAATAAGTTTTTGAAAATAAAAACCATGGATACCATAGTGCCACTTGGGGATCGAACTCGGGTCTCTTGAGTGGAATTCCGATCACCTAACCACTCGGCTATCATGAATTTTTAAAACTCCTAACTGAAAGCTTTAGTTCACATATAGTCGAGTGGACAGAACAATTTTAGACCAGCGAGAGAAACAATTTTAGAGAGTCGTAACAATAGAACCGATTTCGCGCTCAGTTTGAAAGTTTTAACCAGTATTGTTTCTAATAAGCAGTGCATTTTTGTTTTAACTTTTCTCTTTAAAGTATAGTTAAACTTGATAAGCTTTTATTATTAATTTATAGAAACGAAATATCTTCACGCCATTCCCAATACTAGGGTAGACAGAGGTCTAGAAAATAAAATCCTTTGGATCCTCCTTCCACCGAAGACATTTTTTGGGTCAATTTATGGAGAATATTTTATCGATATTCGATAGATTAAGAAAAAAAAAAGCTAACGGTCTTGAAATGGCTAAATATCTTGAGTCAGCTAAAAAAAAATTGATCAAGTTGACATAAAAAAAAAACAACACGACGCTACAGGGGTTAAAAATTGTTCCAGTTTTTATAAATTCAAATAATAAATAAATTTGCGCTTTTCTCAAGGGTAGCACTCTTTTCCCAATTCAAGGGAAGATAGGAGTCTTGACAATGAATTCCTTTGGACTCACCAAAGACATTTTTTTGGGTTAACGTAAACGATGGTGTGCCTGTCGCCGTCTTTATATCCAAGCCATCGTAACAAATCGTTCATAAGTTTGAAAAAACCCATTGGTACGAGTTTACAACGGAGGATTGGTTTCTTGACTCAATTCCGATCACCCAACCGTGCCTTTAATAAATGTATTGTTTTTAAAATTACATTTTAATGAAAAATTCACGATAGCCACGTGGTAGGGTGGTCGGAATTTCGAGTCAAGAGACCCGAGTTCAATCCCCAGTTGGCAGGCTCGTACTAATGGGTTTTTCAAAAACTAATGTACGAATTATATCCTTGGCTCGGACATGAAGATGGCGACGGGCTCACCACCTGTCACGTTGTCCCGAAAAATATCTTTGGTGGAAGATGGGTCGAGGGGACTTAATTGTCTAGACTAGACCACTGTCTACCCCTGTATAGGGATTTGCGTGAAGATATTTTTTTTTATTTTAATGAAAACAGCTAATGAAATCGCGGGCAATTAGGCAAACAAATAACATTGTAAAACAGTTTAAAAAATAGATAAGAATTTCTTGTATAGGGTTCTTTCTTCAATAGTTTCTTGCCGATTCTTCTCCACCTTGTTTTTGCGAACCGATGTAATTTTTGACATTCACAGGAGCTTTAAATAATGAACAAGCCTCAATTGTTTTAAAAAGTTTTGACTTTTAATTCGAATCCTTCGAGTCCTCAGGGGTGACAAAGCATCTCAAACCTGTTAGAAGTTATTTGTCAGTTCTGCCGCAGAGGTAGACGCATCCGTTTTTCGGCACGAGAGAAGAAGAGGATATATCTTCTCCCAAGGAAGGTCTGTCTATGGCGGACTGCGTGGGTGAGATCGTGGACGTGTCTTAATGCGTTTCTGTGCCCTATCCAAAATGCGGCGATGGCGAAACACCGTAAGGTTTTAGTCGGTGTGAGCCCGACATCAACTGTCCTTGCCCCGCGATTGCTGGTATATGTTAGATATTTCCTCTCGTGGCTAATTAGACACGTTATTACTTCATATACGTGTATTTCATTTAACATTCATAAGTATACTTAACTTATTAGTAGAAAACCTAATATTAGTATAATGGTAAATATCCATATTTAACCCAAATTATTTTACATTTGCTTACACGTAGAAAAAAGCCACACCTTTCAACTTAACTTGTTTTTTAACTTAGTCATAAAAGATCAAGGTTTAAACATAAAGATAAAAATTTAATTAAATCTTAATAAAGTACGAAAATAACTAAATTCTATAATAACCACGCTTAGTAAGCAACTAAACAATGAACTCCCACAGTTTATTGACAAACATTAAGACGAACGGTTTTAATAAAGCCTGCGCCGTGTAATTTACACAGCGGGTTCCTGGAATGAGAACATAATGAAATTAAATACTTTTCGCCATTATTTCATTCTTTTAGTGTGAAAAGTCACGATAGTCGAGTTGTTGGGTGGTCGGAATTTCGAGTCGAGAGACCCGAGTTCGATCCCCAGGTGGCAGTACCAATGAGTTTTTCAAAAAACTTATGTACGAATTTCATCGTTGGCTTGGACATAAAGGCGGCGACGGGCTGACCACCTGTCACGTTGTCCCGAAAATATCTTCGGTGGAAGGTGGGTCAAAGGGACTTAATTGTCTAGACTTGACCTCTGTCTACCCCTGTATTGGGAATTGCGTGAAGATATTTTTTTTTAGTGTTTTCGATTTCACTACTAAGAATTTTCACTAAAACTTATAACTTACATTAAGTCGATCCGATATTCTAGTAAGTAGTAACCCTGTATTCTAAACATTTGTGTGATGAATATGAATGTTTGTACTCGAGCCTTGGCAGTATATGTGAATACTTATGTATATAAATAAATATAAAAAAAATTAAAAATAAATTAATAATGTTCACGCAATTCCCAATACAGGGGTAGACAGAGGTCTAGTCTAGACAATTAAGTCCCTTTGATCCACTTTTCATGGAAGATATTTTCGGACAACGTCATAGGCAATCGTCGTCTTTGTGTCCAAGCCAACGATAAAATTCGTACATAAGTTTTTGAGAAATCTATTGAAAAACCTATTGGAACGAGCCTGCCACCTGGGGATCGAAATCGGGTCTCTTGACTCGTAATTTCGTCCACCGAACCAGTCGGCTATCGTGACTCCTAAATAAATACCTACGTAAATATGTATCTGAATAACTGTATTGTACCGTTGACTTGGATACTGAGATACCACCACTGATACTGAGACCAATAAGCTTCAGTGGAAATTGTCTCACCATCCATCGTTAAAATATTTATATTTCACATTGTACCCTTGTACATATATAACATAAGTTGGTTTACCACATCGAACCGGTAAACACAAACTATCAGAGCTAACAAAGCATCTACGCGCGTGTGCCTCTATAGAATTTTAATGTAGTATTTTCTAAGCTATCTATATGCCAAATATTATTCTAATTCCTGCATTCGTTCACGTGATGAAATAAATAAACTAACATATTTTTAATATTACTATGATTTTAATAAAAACTAAATAATTTTGCCTTATAAAAATAGTCAGAACAAAATTACAACGAAATTATGTTCAGTTGAAAATGTTGAGAAATTTAACTTTTGCGTTAAGCGGATTCTATTATGTGCAATTGTTCATTCGCACTTGACCTCTGAAGCCTTAAACGGTCGTAAATTGTGACTTGTCGCTGCGGTCGACACAGTAAATTGAAAATTGC
This sequence comes from Sericinus montela, assembly GCA_029286605.1. Lineage (NCBI taxonomy): Eukaryota > Metazoa > Arthropoda > Insecta > Lepidoptera > Papilionidae > Sericinus > Sericinus montela. The sequence continues at coordinate 7,687,114 of JAGSMR010000016.1, forward strand.
ATCTTACACTCACTAAAATGTACTACAATTGTTGTTCTTGTTAAGGCAAGAAACTGGAATTGCATCAATAAAACTGACGAATATAAGCCACTAATCTTGGATATATGTTTCTCTCCTTAAGATTTTCCATCCACGCTCTACAAGGGGATTCGTAATCACAGCACCTTTTTCTCTCCTGTTCACCACCGGCCTGCTTAATTTATGCCTGGTATATTTAGCCAGTTATACCGACACCTGTAAGTAGTTATTACGTTTTCGAGGCCTTCCCCTTCGTTTGACCAAGCGTCAAGGCGTTGGCCTTAGTTGTTTTTTATAATAATCTTGGGAGAAAAGTTTGTCGTTTATTTAGGAAGGGAATATTTGTTAATTGTATTAGTAATTAGGACTAAAAGGAATGGATGCACGAAAGGCAAAGAATAATAGGTTATGGGAGCACCTGGTTGTTATTATACTCTATGGAGTAAGTTGTCTATGATGACAGGGTAATGGTCAAAATGTTAGATATGTTAAGTTAGTGTGTAAATGTTAGAGTTAGTGGTTAGATACTCTTTGCAAGCGATAAAAGAACAACCATGATTGAGGTTAAGACGTGTTATTGTGTAAAGAAAGTAGGGGAATAAACAAATCTGGTGTTTTCTATTATTTGCCAATCTTGAAACCCAAATCCATATTTATTTTTATTTCAATACCGTAAGATGAATCCGGGAATTTAATAATAAGAATAGAGATTAACGATGTTAATAATGTCACTGTGTGTTCTTACATAATTACAACTATAAATTAATGCTGCAAACGCCGGGCTCCGGTATTGGACCTTTGTTGTATAATAAACTGCCCGTTTACAATACACATTACTCGGCTATTAATTTTAAGAACTAATGAAAATTTAACAAAAGATAATAAAAATAAATAAAAGTTATTGTTAGATGAATGAAATTATTATTACATATTAATTATAATTATTGTAACAATTTATATATACTTCAAGCGATTTCTACCATCTTACTATTAACTATTATAGTTATTGAACATTGAAACATTAAATGATATTCCCATTTGGAATATTCCTTATCGACCGATGTGCCTTTCCCAGACTGGCTTTATCTGACATACTAACTCTGCATAGAGAATGTATTGAACATTAAATTTGAAATAGAAATTGTAAGCTATTTATTTTATAAAGACCGTTGGACGAAGGTCGTTTACAGTATACACCAATTATTAGGATGTAAAATAAATAAATAAATATCTTCACGCAATTCCTAATACAAGGGTAGACAGAGGTCTAGTCTAGACAATTAAGTCCGTTCGACCCAACCGAAGAAATTTTTTGGAACAACATGAAAGGTGGAGAGCCCGTTGCCGTCTGTATGTCAAAGACAACGTAATAAATAGAACATAATTTAAAAAAAAGGATAAAACTTAATATTAAAACTGAACCGAGAATAAAAGTCTAAGGTATTCTTATATCCCGAGTCACAATTATGAAAATATATATATATATATATATATATATATATATATATATATATATATATATATATATATATATATATATATATATATATATATATATATATATATATATATATATATATATATATATATATATATGTATATATACAAATATTGATAGAAGCTTGGCTGTGGCTAAGGTTCCTGATACTTGTCAACCTGTCCTCTCTGAATATCCTGTTATTTATAAAAAATACATGAATCTGAATCTGAAAATACATTTGTATTTGTTATGCAGACGTAGTTTAAATATAAACAGGAATTGATGTAGACAAACAGAGTAAACAGGAACCGAGAGCACTCTCGCCCAATATTTATGTAGGCGCTTGAATATCTCTGAATATACATTACTAACTTAACTCAGACCCGAACCAAATGTTTGTCTGCCACTCATGTAATCTTAAATCGTAATTTGTTTCCAACTTAAGAGAGTAATGGTGGAATGGTTGAATTCTTTAGATCAATAATTACTTTGCTTACTTATCTAACAGTCTCCCAAGTTCTCTGAAATCAATGTTTAAAGGATTTGCTATAATAGTCTCATTTTGCGAGCAAATGGCGATCGTAATACTGACAAGTTCAAACCTTAGATCTCTCTATTTCACACCTGTTTTCATGATGAAGCTTTGTATTCCCGGGTTCCAACCCCGAGCGGTTCAATCTAAAAAACATTTATTCTGTATTGTCTCGCATCAAGGTTTGTGTGGTACCATCCCATTTCATAACACAAGTATTTTAGTCACTTTCTTTGGAGTTAGAGCAATGTATGTGAAATCGTCTCCATCTATGTATATATTTACTCATTTAGCTTAACTTGGTCAAGTTTTTTTTCCATAGCTCTGTTGGCCTCTTACGACATCCATGAGTAAAAGGAGATTGTAATTTCACACGACATGCAACACATAGATTTATAAACATAAAATCTTTTTTTTATATGTCAAGTTTTAAGTGTGGTGACTTTTGGTGTGCCTTGGCAGCAAATAGGCAAAGAACTATGAAGTGAAGGAAGGCTTAATGAAAAAATTAATGAAATATATATTTTTATTCACAATATTAATGAGCTGATGAACGTAAAGTGTTTCTTCGATCACCAATCTAGGATCTTTGATAGCATCAGATTAAGATTTTTTCTAATCAATATCTTAAATCATTGCATGTTAAATAAACGCTTATTAATATTCTGATATTTCTATTTTCTTGCCAAACTTGTAGTGTTGACAACTCGATAGCTTATTTAGTAGTGACTCTGTTTTCGAAGCTAAAGGTTGTGAGTTTCGATCCACACAACAAGTTTGGCAAGAACACAGAATCACACGTCTGCATACCAAATCCAAATTTACTCTTAAATTCAGATTCATTTTTTTAAAATTGCAGGATATTCAGAGAACTGGTTGAGAAGTATTTTGAGCCTTAAACACAGCTTCACTTTTATCAAAATTTATTTACTTTTTACTTTTACTCTCGGCTATGGTTCAAAATTAAATTTAACCCTTGTTCCTCTTTTAAGACAAAATAAAAATAGTTAACTCTACCTATAACTAATCCGTTAAAAAAGTCACTGTAGTTGGTTCGAAGAAGATAGTTCGATCACCAAGGCTCGTACTAATTGATTTGTTCAAAACTTAGGTACAATTTATGTCGTTGGCTTGGACATAAAGACGGCGACGAGATCACCACCTGTCGTTGTCCCAAAAAATATCCACAGTGGAAATTAGGTCCAACGACTTAATTGTTTAGACCTCTGTTTACCCCTGTAATTGGAATAGTGTGTATTTATTTTAACTATAATCCACAGTACGATTTAAGCTTAGAATTGAATTCAGATAACATTAGAAATTAAATCGTCGCTTATATCGGTACAGCCCAACAAAGTATAGATGTTCAATCATCTATAAGTTTTGTTGAGGAAAATCATATTAAAGATTTTGGATCCGAGCAAAAAATTATGCAAAACATTGAAAACGAAGAACAGGTTACCAAAGTAGCCGTCATAGGGCTAAAGTTAAGTTAGTAAGCAGGACGATGTTCCGCCTTCGGCGCATGTTTTCAGGGCCACGAGAACGCTCTCGCACACATCCGCAACAGCACCCTCGCTCGCCGCCCAAGGCCACCCTTCCTGTATTAGTCGGCCTAGATACCACTAGAAGTATGCTGTGTAATGAGATCTTCATGAGCTCCTAGTTGCTAATGTAAAAGTTGTAAAGATGGTAACGGTGGCGCTCATTTTTTTCGGAAGTCAAATGTCACTTTGCATTGCTGGGCCAGAGGACTATATAGTATACGCTTAATGGAGCAAGGGATAAGTTTAATGCTATATACAGTGTACTCGCATAATTCGTTAAGTTGATATTGGTTATTATTACGGCAGATTATAAAAAGTTATCACCTAAATGTAGATAATAAAGTAGACGCCAGTAACTTTATTATCTACATTTAGGTTAATACTATAAACAATTTCTTAAATTTAAAGAAAACAAAATGTTCACGTCTATCTGATTGAAATGGTTTGGCTTTATACCCGCAAGATAAACGATCTTAATACAGTTGTCAAACGCAAGCAAATGCAGATATTGCAGCAAATTGGAATTGCTAATTGTGCTACGTCGGGACCAGGCTCACTTGATGAGCTGATGCTAAGTTATGTGTAGGTTGACTTAAAAAAAACCGTAACCGGCTTATATTTAGAACATCTGTATAAACATATAAATAAGAAATCAATGAGTCGCCGTGGATTGTTAATAAACATCTTTAACGAGACTGTGTGGTAACGGTGTAAGAATATTTTCATTCTTTTTCATCCCGTGGATGTTTTACGAGGCGACTAAGGGAAACAGCCTTGAATATCGTTATGGCAACCAATAGATGGTGAGATAATTATTTCTAAAAATATCAGACAAAAATAATCAGACCGTAGATGGGCAGCAACATCTGAGGTGTGAGTGGTCTGATACTGCGATCGCCAATCCGCTTGCTAAGCACGGCGATTACGGCAAATCCTTCCTATGGGAGAGGCTTATGTCCTGCAGTGGACTTTATTTTAGGGATCGTGACACTTGGCGATCTGTTCTCTCTGGCTACCCGATCAGGGATTGTGCGTAAAGATAAGTAAGTAAGTTGTTTCTAACTTCATAATAAAATTTATTTATCTATTTTTAACGATTGCTCGTGTTCATCTTCTTCGCTAAAAGTTAAAATTATATAATCACTTCATTAGTATAAAGACAAATATAGCAATGAAAATTCTAGTTCCATAATATGAATTATTGCGGAGAAAAGAGGTTAAAGGAGAATGGAGTTTCCATTGAACTTCTCACGTGTTGAGTTTGCAGTAATAAAATTAAGATAAAAGACTACCGTGCCACAAAGAAAGGATGTCTGCATGATTCCAGGTGGCTTAAAACCGATTACTTGCAAAATATTTTTATAGTGTTTTTTACACTGGTTTTCAAGATGTCTCCAACTCTGAGAAACCTGGTTTGAATCCCGAATGACTTAACGTAGAAAACAAGTTTTCTATATTGTCTCGAGTCGAGAGAGAGTCTGAGATATCTTTGATATTTCTGTAAATATCGTTGTTATATATAAATAAATAAACATCTTCAAACAATTCCCAATACAGGGGACAGAGATCTAGAGGTCTAGTCTAGACAATTAAGTCCTTTCGACCCACCTTCCACCGAAGATATATTCGGGACAACATGACAGTTGATGAGCCCGTCGCCGTCATTATTTCCAAGCCAACGATGTAATTCGTACATAAGTTTTAGGAAAACCCATTGGTACGAGTCTGGGGATCGAACTCAGGTCTCTTGACGCGAGATTACGACATCCTGTAACTCGTTGACGTCGTCGTTTCCTAATCTTCGTTTATTAATTTATTATTAATAATGAAAAAAAGGTCACGATAGCCGAGTGGTTGGGTGATCATGATTCAAGTCAAGAGACTCGAGTTCGACCTTAGGTTAAAGGCCTATGAGTTTTTTCAAAAACATATATACGATTTATATCTAACTCGAGACATTAGATTTGGATTCTGATAAGCCAACTACTCGGCTATCGTGTATACTACACGACTCTTAATTTGATTTTATAATAATATTACTTACCTCTTAATCAAAATAGCTATGCGCATATAATAACTGAATTACTTGAAATAAAAAATAACATGTAAGCAACATACAAATACATAAATTTTATTTTAGATTATTACTTAAATTATGGCACGCATAAATGCGCTCATCAGACGAGAGTAATCATATTAATTTCTTTCTTAGTTAAGATAAAAAAAAGAAACATTCAAACCCTGATCAGACTTTTAAACTAAATAGAGGTCTATATTTAACAGAAAATGATTACCAGTATCCTTATAATAGGTAAATTCAATATATTTGCGACCGTCACTAATATATTACACTCTAATGAACAAAAACAAGTATTTGACTATCTAATCACGAAAACAATACCTAAATTTGTTCATCACAAACGAGTTCGAAGATCTGTACTTTAAAACGCAATTGGCGAACGACAGATGGCGGGACGACTATTACAAAAAATACCATACAAAAATGCAGCTATTAAAAAAATAAAAATTCTGTCCATTAAAACTATGTATACTTCTAATACGAACAATTAGAACAATTAGAGTCAATGGATATGCCCGTACAGACGGGCGTTAGTGCGTTTTGGCGTAATGCCAACCGTGAGATAGAGGCTAGAAAAGCTATTTTCAACTAGAATGTTACAAGCCTTGCACTTATTACCTATTTTGATGTAAAATTACCTCTACGATAGTCAATTATCGGTTCGTGGTACCGTGTAATAACAGCGTTAGAATATATAACCACATTTCTTCCGGTGGGGCTGTGGGAGAAGCCTGACAAGCGCTTGGCTACCAGCAGATGGCGGTAACCATCGCGAAAAAGCCGGAACAAAATTCACCGGACCAACTAACGGCATTGCATGATAATATCACAGATAAATTATAAATATAAACATAAGACGGCGATGGCCCACCTGTCACGTTCATCCAAAAATGTTTTTAGAGTGTCTTTAGTCAAAAATGTCTCTGTAATTGTCGACCTCCGTGGACAAGTGGCGTAAACACTGGTTTTCAAGGTGTCGCCATTTCGAGGTTCCGGGTTCGATTCCCGGTCGGGTCAATGTAGAAAAACCACTTTTTCTAAATTTTCCTTTCGCCTTCGTTGTTTCCGATTTCCATTCCTCAAGTGCTTTAGCATCTTTCATTGGGATCGGAGCAATGTATGTGATGTTGTCCCTGTCTATATATGTATTTATGTCTTATTTATTTATTTAAAAAAATATATATAGGGGGAAAATTGTAATGGTATTATACCATTAAAATTTCGGGTTGCAAAAGATGGAATACCCATCTTAGTCCTCTGGGTGAACGCATGTGTAAACTTCTTTTTTTTTTTTTAAATTGATTTTGAGGTCCCTTTACATTCAGCCATGTGGACCGTTAGGTAATTTTTCATCCTAATTCCTTTCTAAATTTCCTTAAGAAATATTTTTAGTTTTTGAAACACTGTCACATTACCATCATAAACAGCTTACACGTAGCTTAGAACATTTTAAGAATAACATATCTTCACACATAATTCCATTAATAGAGTGGACAGAGGTCTATATAATTAATCGACCTTTCACCGAAGCCTATACATATATTCGAACACGAAACCCTTAGCTACAAAGGCTGGGTCACTACCAACTGGGCTATATAGTCTTCATTAAGTCTTACTTTTACAAACCTTATATCTTTTAAGAGCATTTAAAATTCCCTTCCGATAGGTATCTACAAAAGCCATAATTATTTCAAGTGGTGACATCTGCATTGATTAACGGCAGAAGTTGCGCCACGATTTGCATAATTCTGCCGTTGGTTTACTCAACAGAAGTTAGTGGCTTCAACAAAAAGCTATCGGAATTATTAAGTAAAGAAGTTTCTAGTAATTGCTGGAACGTTATTTCTTTATTGAAAACAGATGTGATTATTTGCATAGTTTACTTTTAAGAATTCTAGCAATGTCAATTAAAATTACTTCTATTCCAGTCAACCACTCCAAGTAAGCTATTTGTGTTTACGACAATAGTCGGATGGCAGGTCAAATCAAATCAAATCAAATAAATTATTATTCGACATAAGAATGCACATCGATAGCCATTTTTAATCTGCCCTCTAACGGCGGTTCCTCTAATGGCGAAGAAACAGGCGAAAGAAACGCCGTAGGTATCCTCTTTTTTGGTCAAACTTTTTTTTAATATTATACAAAACGTAATGTGATATTTTCTAAAAATAACTTAGGAGCGATCATCTCATTTCCGGAGTTATTGTCATTAATATATTCATTTATATTGTAATAACCAATAAGTATATTCATTTATATTGTAGTAACATCAGTTAAGAACCTTATTTTTCTGACAGCATATGCTACAGAGCTTAAGCTGAGGCCCCATTGAAGTTTTGCATCAAGAGTTATTTATTCGCATTTATTAGCAATTTGGTTTCACCCAAATGTTTCACAATTAGGTGTTGAAAATTTTAAACATTTTGTCTTATTATTATTTAAATGTAAATAATTGTCATTGAACCAATGAAATATTTTTGACATATGATCATTTACCTCGTCGACGTGGTCCGAACCAGAGACCCCAAACGAAACGAATGTTTGCTTTTGTTATGGTTTAATGTAAGATTAATGTTAACTAAGATAATTGTTTACAGATTTATCGAGATGTAAAATACGATAGGATTTCCGAGTATTTTACATTACATCACCCGTGGTCACGGCCATAGTTAGATTCAGCTAACCTCAACTTTTATTTATTAAAACCTATTAAAATGTACACGATAGCCGAGTAGTTGGGTGGTCGGAATTTCGAATCAAGAGACCCAAGTTCAATCCCCAGGTAGCAGGCACATACCAACGGGTTTTTCAAAAACTTATGTACGAATTATATCGTTGGTAAAGACGGCGACGGCTCACCACCTGTCACCAGAAAATATTTTCGATGGAAGGTGGGACAAAGTGACTTAATTGTCTAGACTAGTCCTCTGTCTACCCCTGTATTGGGAATTGCGTGAAGATATTTATTTGTTTATTGTTTATTGTATTAAAATGTGATAAAATCCTTACATAATCGTATATGTAATTATTAATCATTAAAAAAATAAGGTACTCCTGAGTTAAATGTGTGTAATGCCACAGCCTTGTGATCCAGTTTCGATTCCTGGATTGGCACCATTATTATTGCTGTAAACTAATATTAAATGTTGAATTCAGCACGAGATCGCTGATGATAGGAAACGTTAGAAAACTTGCCTTTTTTATAGAAAAGGGAGGCAAACGAGCAGGTGGCTGATGCGTGGCTCTACCACTGTTCTGGCCTGTTTGTACACACACACGCATTGCAGAGCGGCGGACGTTTTTCTGCTCTAATTTCTTTCAAATATTTGATAGAAGACGTTTGCCCAACAGTGGACCTATTACAGGCTACCATTGTACTTATTTAAGTTTTTATTAAGGACTCTAACGTTACATTTTCATTAGATTCGAACAACGAGATGGCGATAGACTCACTACTTGGCATATTATTCCAAATCGGCTTCTGTGAAAGGTGGATCGAGAAAGATACAACGTCTAAACCTAAAATCAAACCTAAAATAAATGTCTTACCTAAAATTGGGAAAATTCGTGAAAGATATCGTGTGAAGAGATAAAAGATAGACAAGAAACTAGCGAAATGTCATTTTAATAATGTTTGCCACGCTCAAATTTCTTTCGTTAACATGATACCAATAGTAGCACATATATTTTATTAATACGGGAGTATCGATCAGAACTCACTTTTTAGGTAGTGTCACAAGGGGAATGCAATAATTGTATCAATAAAAAATTTACTTTTATTTAGTAATAATTTTAATACATTATTACAGCAGTACAACAACATAGTCAAATAAAAAAATAATAACCTAACATAATAATAAAAAAAAAACATTAAAAGCGATAGAATAAATAAAATAAACAAATATACATGTCACGCAATTCCCAATACAGGGGTAGACAAAGGTCTAGTCTTAACAAATAAGTCTCTTCGATCCATCTTCCACCGACGATATTTTCGGGACAACGTGATGGGTAAGCCCGTCGCCGTCTTTATGTCCAAGCAAACGATATAATTCGTACATAAGTTTTTGAAAAACCCATAGGTACAAGCCTGCCACCAGGAGATCGAACTCGGGACTCTCGACTCGAAATTCCGACTTCCCAACCACTCGGCTATCATGACTTTTAAAGAAGCGATGGAACGAATTTTGATTTTTAAATTTACACAACTTTTAATTACGTGTACATGACTGTTTATTCAAACTCCGAGATCTGTGATTGGTTACAGAAGTGAGATTTCTAAATTCAAAAATGTTTCTTCTAAAGTCACGATAGCCGAGAGGTTGAGTGGTCAGAATTTCGAGTCAAGAGACCTGAGTTTGATCCCCAAGTGGCGGCAGGCTAGTACCAATGGGTTTTTCAAAAACTTATGTACGAATTATATCGTTGCCTTGGAGATAAAGACGGCGACGAGCTCACCTCCTGTCATGATGTCCCTAAAAATGTCTTCGGTGGACGGTAAGTCGAAAGGACTTTACTGTCTACACCTCTGTCTACTTCTGTATTGGGAATTTCCTGAAGATATTTTTTTTAAGAAATTATCTTCACTGTGCAGACCAATACACGATGGACTTTTGCTTCCAGTAAAGTGTGTATCTTATACCATAATTATATATTCAAAATTAAATAGTATACAGTCACGATAGCCGAGTGGTTGGGTAATCGGAATCCGAGTCAAGACCCGAGTATGATCCCAGAGTGGCGATTTAATAATATATTATAATATTATTAAATATATTATTGAATTGGCCATCGATATCGCTGCCGCCTATACCTTGATTTTCAGTAGGATGGACCCAGTAATAGGAACTGAGTGAAGCGGTATAATTGCCACGCACTGCGACCGTTTGACCACCGAGCGGTGTAATTACACCCGGTGCCAGAACGGCGTGTATTATGGAATCCTATATTAGAGGCTGGGAATGTACATAGGAATTCGACGAAAATTTCTCATAATTTATATCGTTAACAGTACACGTTTGAAATTAAATTTTACGTAAATTAAAAGTCTACAACATACATATATAAGTGGGTCGAAAGGTATTAAATGACTAGGCCTCTGTCTACCCCAGGAAAAGGAATGGCGTGAAGATTATTTTTTCAACAAAAAACTATATATTGGTAAAAGTCTGTCTAAAAGTTCATGCGTTAACAAGTTGGTGGTTATTTTATACTGCTTAATTACCCTCTTATTGATCTTAAACATTATGATGCATTTTTGTTGATTCTTAAAACATTTGAGCCGTGCTGGGCTTTGAGGTAGAACCAAGTATAATTTCTAACAAATGTCACTAATGCCCCTTAGATATGTATAAAAAATATCCCAATACAGGGGTAGACAGAGGTCTAGAAAATTAAGTTCTTTCAAACCACCTTTGTCCAAACCGACGACATAAGTTTTCAGAAAAAACCATCACGAGACTTGGAGATCGAACTCGGGTCTTTTGACTCGAATTCCGATCACCCAACCACTCCACACCCAACAATCGGTGTACAAACGATTATACGGTGGCTCGTAACAGCATTGCCATGGTACGCCAGCGGTCGCGGGTTTGCATCCCGCCCGGTCTTTGAACAAATCCGCCCTATCAATCAGTGACAACATTTATAAAAAAAGTCTCGATAGCTGAGTGGTTGAACCGGGATTTGTTCAAAGTGCGAAAATCAACAATAAAAAAGGTCTAATAAAAGAAAGGATTAAGAGTTCACGGATACCCTAAGATTCCCTTGGTGAGGTATCCGTGCGTGTATGGAGAAAATATTCAATTTAAAAGTAGCAAAAGAATAAGGATCATGATATTTGGTAATAAGTTCTCTGCGGCAATCCCTTCAGGAAAGTAAATGAAGTTACGATAGTCGAGGGGTTGGGTGTTCGGAATTCGAGTCAAAGGTCCCGAGATCAATCTCCAAGCCTTTTATCAATAGGTTTTTCCAAAAACTTATGTACAATATATATCGTTGCCTTGGATAAAGACGGCGACGAGATCACCACCTGTCATGATGTCCCTAAAAATGTCTTCGGTGGACGGTAAGTCGAAAGGACTTTACTGTCTACACCTCTGTCTACTTCTGTATTGGGAATGGCGTAAAATTGAAGATGTAATATTATTTATAACCTTTACAGTCTATTAAAACTTTAAATAAATAAATGTTAAAAAATAATAATTAAAAAACACCCTAAAAATAAGGTAAAAGTGATGAAGTTAAACAAATGAAAGTAATGCTTTCTATGGCAGCGACGAAAAATATTTTGCTAAATAAAGGTGTTGAAAATTTTTCCCTGATACTTTTCAAAGTTATTGTGTATTGTTAAAGAAGTTCAGAAAATTTTAATGAGGTATATTCGGACTTCTTTGTGATCGAATATTTTCGGCATAAACCATATGAATGATATGGGATATATTCTATCAAATAGATAGTGTTGAATATGTAAGAGGCCTTTAAATCTACATTAGCTTGTCCAGCGACTAGGTCTCAGTAAATTTCGACTGTGTAGTCTAGTATAAAATCATGGTAGCCCCTAAAAAAATAACTTTTACAAGTAATCGTTGACGATACATTATGACAAATCTTTCTAATATTTTTGAGAGATTAGAGCAGAGGAACGTGAACCACATTACTCCGGTATGTTTTTGTAGTCATGACTCATTTTCGAATAAATATTATTACAATTTATATTTAATACTGATTGTAACAATTTAATACTATAACAATTTAATACTGATTTATTCTATAACCACTTCATTTAGCACTTATAATTGCTTTTACCAATTTGAGAAGCGAACAAGGGATTCGGGTAAAAGCAAGCACCCCGACGACTAGATTTCCATGAACCAACATAGGTACCTAGTAATAATTAAATATATAATAATTATCGAAAAATATTACACGGGCTACATGCAACCAATAATCACACACCACACCACATATTCCTGGATCTTACTGAAGCAAAGTTTTAGTAGTTAAAGTATTTCACATTAATTGCATCCAATTACAATTAAAAAGAAGTGATAATCAATGTATATTTGTTCAATGTATAAAATTTTCAACACCTTTATTCAGCTAAATATTTTTTTTAAATTTTGAATAATTAATGAAAATTTATAATATAAAACTAACACGGGAGGTTAATATACTGGTATCAACATCGGTATCGAATTGATTTTCTTAACTGTAAAGTTATTGACAAAAGAGTTGATGACTGCGTCACTACCAACACGGTTATCTGATCTTAAATATTTTATCAAAGTAATAACTACAAAAATTTACGAAATTAGCATCGCAAGGCAAAGCTCTATTTATTATTATTTTCGGTATTTTCTATTTTATTTCATTTACTTTTTTTATCTACACGCACAGTCCCCGAAGGGAACCGGAGAGAAAAGATCGCCAAGTGACATGATCCTTACATAACTTTTACCCTCCCCTCTTCGATCAGTTTACTCGCATGGTCTTCGAAAGTTAGTATCAGCCTACCCCGACACTTTTTAGTATCAACTTTTGCGCTGTTTATTTACATCAACTTTCGCGCTAAGCGCAATAGCGTGAAAGTTCACCTAAATTTAATTGGAAAAGGTAACATTTTAAACGTAGAAAAATACTTCAATGATTTCCACATCGACCTCAATAATTCCTGTGAAATTTCGCCTAAACATAAAGCACTCGAAAATTTGTAGAGAGGAGAGACAAAGAGGTTACCGTCCTCACCGTGAATCCGGAATGAATAATGTAGGTATCGGCGGTAAGGCAGCGACCCGGAGAGGCATAACCGAACCTCCAGATAAATGTCCGGCGGAGAATTACGTGTTGAATTATTACACATTTTATGTGGGCGTTGACATAATCTACTTTGGACACTTGTGATTTATAGTTAATTAAATATTAATACGTTATATTTTTATCTTAACGCTTAGACAGAGGTCTAGATTAAGTTACTTCGACCCACCTTTCAGGGCAGCCTATCTGGCACAACGTGAGACTATTGTCCCCTTAAGTCCAAAACAACTGTAAAATAAGCTTTCATGAATATATTTACGTAGATAAACATTCATTGTCTACCCCTGTATTGGGAATTGCGTGAAGATATTTATTTATTTATTAAAACAAATTCAACTTATCAACTATTTGTTCTACGTTGTGTCGCAATGAATGCTTAGTCGTGTTGTGAAATGTTTACTTTGACTTATGTTAAAGCATTTCCCATAACTAGGGTGGTCTGATGTCGAGATATTGTACTTTTTTCGACCCCTATTCTAGCAAAGTATATTCCATAATACTAGCCGTCCTCTTTAGGATGCAATTTTGGTTTGGTTTGAAATTCGATCACCCAACCACTTAACTAACGTGGCTCTACTTTGACTTTGATTTTGAAAATTTAATACATTTCTACAACTGCTATCCTTATAATTCATTTTAGACATCACGCAGCCAATAAAGCAGTCGAAAACTCGAGGAAAAGTAGACAAAGGATCCTCCAGTCTCATATTGGATTCCGAATGAATAATGGAGAAATCCCCGACGACCGCGGTCCGGAAGAGCATTTACCGACCTTTTGATAATTGTGTCGTCCCCGTGATAAATGTAGTGCTATATCCTCTCGCTGTGCCCACGACTATGAAGAATGTTTTTTTTTATTAAATCAAGTAACATTTATTTTTTTGACATTTAGATTTTTGCTATTTTTAGATAGTCTAGTTGGTAGTTACTGCCTTTGACGCTGAGGGTTACAGTTTCGAATATTGTTAGCGTAACACATTTGTGAGATGAATATGAATGTCTGTACTTGGGTCATGATATGTTTATTGGAAAATGTATCTATGTAAATATATGCATGTAACGTTGACTTGGTAACTAAGACGGCGATAAGTTTATCACCTGTCATTTTGACCCAATAAAAGTTCAGTAGAAAATAGATATAGGAATTTATTGAATTTTAAAGTCATATGAGTAATGCTGAAATTTTTGGTATTAAATTAAAGAGACAAAAATTTTTCATTATTTCAAAAATTTAATACACTTAAAGTAGTATCCTACGAATTGGCAATTCTCTTTCTTATAATTAATGTGGTAAGGTGGTAATGAAGAAGGATGCCAACTAAGGGAATAGTCAATGTAATAAGTAACCATAGCCGAGGGTGTCATCTCGTTAAATACTGGACCCAAAGTAAACGTACTGGCATTCGTAACAGGGATTAAGGTGCGTGGATTCTTGTATTTATTTAAGGTTATTTTAGATAATAGAGGTATATTAGAATAAACGAGTAACAATAGCCGAGTGGTTGCGTGATCGGAATTCAATACGAGAGATCTGCGTTTGATCCCCAGTAGTAGGCTCGTATGAATGATTTTTTCAAAAGGCATGTTCGATTTATGTGTAGGCTTGGACATAAAGACGGCGATGGACTCCCCACCTGTCCTTACTAACAAAAAATAGGTCGAAAGGACTTAATTGTCTAGATCTCTGACTCTACTCCAATGTTGAGAATAGTGTGAAGATTTTTTTTATGTGGGAAATGCCTGTATATATATAGTGAACTTTTTGGTGTTATGAAGGGTATAAAGTAAATAAATAAATTTATTTATTCATTATTTAATGAATAAATAAATTTATTTATTTATTTTATATAAATAAATAAATTTATTTATTTTATTTTATTATTAGTTATGAAGGGTATGCAACTCAAAAATGAACTTAAAAAGTTATTACCGATAGGTATGTCAAAACATAATTAATTTTAATAATAGAGACACAAAATACGGCTTGAACTGTAAGCTCCTTACGTCAAGTCCCATCTCTACATAAATGCCACCTGAAGGATTTTCCTCGTTATCAAATTTACCTTAAGTATCTTCCTCCTTTGCATTATATCGTGGCATTAAGGAGCTGTTCTGTATATAATTAGCGTGTGATGTGTTTCTAAGGATATTTCTGAGAAAAAATGGTGTTTCATTTTATTTATATTAATTTCGTCCCGTCACTTCGTATACGTTGAAGAAGCTGACTTTTATACATAAAATGCATCTGTGTGATTTTCTTATGATTTACCAGAAAGGAACATTAAAGACCGATTTTCAAAAAAATTTCACGAGGTTCATTAAATCGTATATAACAGCAGCTGCTTTTACTGTCGCAGGAATAGGCAAACTTGACTGGGTTTTACCACAATGATATGTGAATTAGAAGCCTGTGCTTCTGCCTTTTGTGTCGTGAGTAACCCACACAGAATTTTTCACCTTCCTTTTCATATTTTCTTTCACTAAATAAATTCCTTTGCTATCAGTCGGCAACGAACTCAATTGTTTAGTCCTCTGTCTAACTTTGTATTGGGAATGGTGTTAAGATATGTTTTTAATATTTTCAGTAATATTACAGTACAGTTACAGTGGTTAATTTTATTAATGATTTTTTTTCGTAATTCTAAACAAATTTGACTGAGAGCAGATACTTTTTATACGTACGATATTACGTACATTATTATGAAGTATATATATTGTAACTTTCGAATTACATGAAGACGGCGATGGGCTCTCCACCAGTCACGTTTTCCCTAAAAATGTCTTCGTTGGAAAGTGAGTCGACAGGACTTAAATTTAGACCTTAAGTCACGATAGCCGAGTTGTTGGGTGGTCGGATTTTCGAGTCGAGAGACCCGAGTTCGATCCCCAGGTGGCAGTACCAATGAGTTTTCAAAAACTTATGTACGAATTTCATCGTTGGCTTGGACATAAAGGCGGCGACGGGCTCACCACCTGTCACGTTGTCCCGAAAATATCTTCGGTGGAAGGTGGGTCAAAGGGACTTAATTGTCTAGACTTGACCTCTGTCTACCCCTGTATTGGGAATTGCGTGAAGATATTTATTTATTTATTTATAAATTTACTCCTGTATTGGGAAATGCGTGAAGATATCATTATTCTTATACACCTAATATGACAAAAATATATGGAGATATGTGAATTTGGATTCTCAAACATGTTAACACTTCACAACAAATCGTACGGGCTTCGTGCTCAAGGGTACAGTCGTATTGAGTGTAAACAGTGTGTGTGTTGGCACTTGGCACCCTCTTGCTTCAAGAGGAAGCTAACGATGTGATTTGCTGTAATTATTTTTAGTAGTATATACATATATTTAGCGTCAATAGCCTAACGGTTGAGGATGCGGACTGTGAAACATAACTTCACAGGTTCGGCCCCGCCATTCGACTAATGTCGTGAACCACTCCAGACGTAAACATTGCAGCTTTCTTGGAGTTATTAACAGCTGTACTAGTAATGGTATTTGACATTGCTAGTATTCCTTTAAAATATATAAACATCTTCACGCCATTCCTAATAAAGGGGTAGACAGAGGTCTAGACAACCTATTCTTTTCAACCTACCATTCACCTAAGACATTTTTGGGACAACATGACAAGTGGTGAGCCCGCCGGCGGTTTAAAAAAATAATAAAAAAACAGTATGAAATTTTATCTAAGGCAAATATATTCCTATTAACAATATGAGCGTTATTGTTTATGTGCTTGGTTGTTTGTTCATATGTCATTAATATTGATACATGATAACCCGATATCCCTGTCAAATCAAATCAAATCAAATCATTTATTTATCAACGTAAGAATGTACATCCGTTTATCGACAGTCATTTTTAATCTACCACCGTTTTGTAATGAGGTTCTGATGGAGAAGAAACAGGCGAAAGAAACTCCGTAGGAATCCTCCATTTTAGTCAATATTTTTTAAAAATATAATGTACTAATAGCCTGCATTCCTACCTGCCAGTTGGTAGTGACCCTGCCTTCGAAGCTAAGGGTTGCGGATTCGGATCGCGCTAGGAGTAACCATTTGTGTAATGGGTAGGAATATTTTTACTCCAGTTATAGATGTTTATTTGGATGTAAATTTTTTTGTATGTAAATAATTGCCTATGTAACATATTTATAAAGGTATATTGTCACGTAGTATCAAAAAAGCTTCGATAAACGTGATTCGAGAGTCTAGATCTCTGTTAAGCCCAGTATTTGGAATATACGCGAAGATAAAAAAATCTTACTAACACATACTGTTGTCGTTTGTGTGCCTGCCTGTTTGTTAATACAATCATTTGTATTGTTAAAACTTTAAATTCCATTTCATGAAAACGTTATGCTAAGTGATAGCAATTTACAAAATCACTCTGAAAGACTTTGATTAAATGTTGTAATTATTTGTGACTGCGACATCCGCTGAGCTATCACAATATTGGAGCCGACCTTTCCATAATAATTTCGTCAGCTTAGACTATAAGAGGAAGGTTAGCAAAAATATACGAAATGACAACCCCCGATATAAAAGTCACGATAGCCGAGTTGTTGGGTGGTCGGAATTTCGAGTTTGATCCCCAGGTGGCATGTACGAATTTCATCGTTGGCTTGGACATAAAGACGGCGACGGGCTCACCACCTGTCACGTTGTCCCGAAAATATCTTCGGTGGAAGGTGGGTCAAAGGGACTTAATTGTCTAGACTTGACCTCTGTCTTCCCCTGTATTGGGAATATTTTTTTTTTATTTATTACAACCCCCGTGGACGAGTGGCGTACACACCCGGGTCTCGAGTTAAATTCCCAGACGGTAGGAAAATATTTTTTTTTACATTTTCTCAGGTCTGGATGTTTTTGTTGAGTTCGTTGTTTCCGATTTCATAACACAATTGTTGTCTACGTACTTTGGGACCAGAACAATGTGTGTTATAGTGTCCTTACCTATGTATATACGAAATTAATACACGAAGTCCTATCAATAGATAAGACCACAGACGCTTTTCGAGGATAGCGCTGATTCTTTAATATCCTGTAAAACTTTTGTATTGTCATGGCGCGCTGGTACCGAACGGCGGCCTGTTATAAGTTGCCGCTCTTAAATTTCTGGTTTATTTGTTTGTACTTTGTCCTTGAAATGTCGTTTCTGTTTTCATAACACAAGTGCTGTTAACTTATTTTTGGATCAGTAAGACATACATATGTGGTTGTATTGTTGTTCGTAGTATTTATTTATATCGTTGGGTCATGAAATACTTACAAAGATGTAAATTCCTTTACGCCATATAAATATGAAGATATATTTGTTTTAGACACACGGCGACAGGATCACCACCTGTCACGTTGTCCCGAAAATATCTTCGGTGGAAGGTGGGTCACAGGGACTTAATTGTCTAGACTAGACCTCTGTCTACCCCAGTACTGGGAATTGCGTGAAGATATTTTTTTTTTATTTTAGGACACCGTGACAGATGATGAGCCTATATCCAAGACTCGGGTCTCGGGAATCGAATTCCGATCACCCAACGACTCAGCTTTCGTAACTCCTACCCGAAATACTATCAAAAAAAGTAAACACATTACGATGTCTTCGCGAGGATGAACTGAGCCCTTTTCATCTTGACCTTATTTTAAATTGAATAGACAGAAGTACTGACACAACTTCAGTTAGATTACGGATATGTCGAAGTTCTGCTTTGTTTAGAACGCTCTGAAGATTTAGATAATTTTAAAGTTGTACTACACGACGAAATTATTGGCATGATAAGTGTGCGGAGTTTCAATTCAATCCGACGTTTTAAAGTGGGCGGAAATCACTTTCCAAATTCCGTTACGTAAATATGTACTGAGTCAATAAAATCGTGTTAAGAACAGATAAACAAAGCGTAGCCCTGATAACAGAGAGTGATTACACGTAATATATAAATAAAGACGACCTCAGTGGACGAGTGGCATATACACCGGTTTTCAAGGTGTAGTCAGCTCTAATATCCCAGGTTTGATTTCCCAGACGGGTCAAAGTAACCACTTTTGTAAATTTTACAGGGTCTAGGTATTTGTGGTGCCTACACTGTGTCTGATTCCATAACATAAGTGCTTTAGCTACTTACTTTGGGATCGGAGAAATGTATGTGATGTTGCCTCCTAAAATAATATGACCGGGAAACTGACCTCAATTATGTTATAATGTATAGGATAAAGTCTTTCCCACCCTTGATATTTGATCACATACTCAGAAAAGTAACACAAATTGTGCCGTGTAACGAAAGACGTCAGAACTATGATACATATAGGCTTAATGCTAAGAAACCTTACAAAATATTAATCCGCAACCATCCTTCAGGAGATATATCATTATCCAGTGTACTAAGTATGATTATTGTATGAGAAATTTGCTACTCTGTGTCGCTTAGTTTCATATTGCCTTGTGATATATTTTGGGACATGTTACGTAATCGTAGAGGTAACGTTTTAAAATAATAGTCAACGTCGCATAAATCGGTATATCTAAGCTTGAGTTCTGTTGTGCTGTCTAGCTTTTTCATAATTACAATGGTTTGATACGATTACGATATACCGGTGGTTGGGAGATCGAAATGCCTGTCGAGTGATCCGAAGTCGTTGGGATAGACAGAGGTCTACCCAAACGAAAATTAAATCCTACCCACCAAAGACATTTTTGGGATAAAGTATCAGGAGCCCGTCACCATCTTTAAGGAATAAAAATAAAAATATTCATTTACTGAATTCAGTTTAATTCAATTAATATTTCAATATCATATACCTTCTTAACAGAACTTTAACTGAGGAACTCCTTTTAAGTAATAAATTTGCTTGTGATTGGTGGTCCTTGTGATAGGAGCCTTTATGTCCCTGCCAACGATATAAATCGAACGTAAGTTTAAAAACATCATTGGTACGAGCCTACCACCTGGCGATTGAACTCGGGTCTCTTGAATAATATCGAGAAAGGTATATATTAAACTCAACTGGGTAGGGTTTCAACCAGTGTAATCACGGAAGCCATTAGTTTACGGGAACACGTCTAAATCTAAGCGACTCTGCTCTCTCTAATTACCTTTGCGTCTGGCAGTTATCCTATTCGTTATTTCTTAATGTACCGCTTGTTGTATCTAAGACGTATTTTATTTTCATTAAAGTTTCGGAATATCTAGTTGGGTGGTCGGAATTTCGAGTCAAGAGACCCGACTTCGATCCCCAGGTGGCAGGCTCGTACCAATGGGTTTTTCAAAATCTTATGTACGAATTATATCGTTTGCTTGGACATAAAGATGGCGACGGGCTCACCACCTGACACGTTGTCCCGAAAATATCTTTCGGTGGAAGATAGGTCTAAAGTATAGGGAATTGTGTGAAGATATATATTTATTTAGATATTATTCTGTTCTTTCTATTATTATTTTTTTATTATTACAGTTAATTTATATTTTACTATTAAATACAATGCTTATAAATATATATCATACCTAATTGTTTCCACTAGCGGGATTAGAACCTGGAAACCTTAGCCACGAAAGCACGCTCACTATCAACTGGTATATTGGGTGGTTAAAAACTTCAGTAATCAATTCAAACTACTCATACGTTCATCGTTACAACATAAACAACATAAATAACTATATAAAATCATAACGCATATCCGTTCCATTCGTATCGTCAGTCAAGGCACAATCCCTGTCACGTCACTAGCCATTACACTCTTGCATCTGCCACGCGAGTGCACAACCTAGATAATTCGTTTGTTATCTCTGCTGTATCGTTTTAATTATATTGTATATATAATATTATATGACGACCCAAAAGCTTGGTGTTAGTGACCTTGCCTTTGAAACTGTGACTCGGAACATTTGTCTGATACATACACCGCTTTTCATCGGGTCGCCTGATCTGAGGCCCCGTATTCGATTTCCGGTCGAATCAAAATAGAAAATACTTTTTCTACGGATCTGTGTGTTTGTGGTACTTTCGTTATTTCTGATATTCAATTAATAGTTCATAATTCAATTAGGTGTTCGGAATTCGAGACAAGAGTTCGATCCCCAAGGCTCGTCCCAATGTATTTAAAAAAAAACTTATGTACGATTTACATCATTGGCTTCGACATAAAGACGGCGACGGGCTCACCACCTGTCACGTTGTCTCAAAATAGTATTCGTTGGAAAGTAGCTTGAAACGACTTAATTGTCTGTCTACCCCTGTTTTGGGAATTGCGTGAATATATTTATTTTTTATTATATATTTATATACAGGAAAATTCCCTTGAAATAACGAAGACACTTTATTTTATATTAAACGATAATTTTCATCTCAAGAGACAACCTTAAGAAAGTCGTATGATAAAGTATCTTTCCACAGCGCCACAATTATCAAGGGCCTTGAATCCCCTTTCCTGCAACTTACATTATTCATTTCGGACGTATTGCGACAACCACGAGCTCATTACCACCTAAGATATTTATATCGTTTCCTTTTAAAGGTATTGTATTTTTTACCTTCACTCTATTCCCGATATTCGGGTAGTCAGATGACTAGAAACGTTTAGTACTTTCAACCTAATTTTAACCTTATATTAGGACAACGTGATAGGTGGTTAGCCCGCGGTTTTAGTGAGTCGAAGCAAAGGTATAATCTACTTACATTCATAAATATTTATATAAATGAAATGATCCATGACTCAAGTACACACATTTATATTCGTAACACATATATTTGCCAGTACCTGGACTTGAACCCTTAGCTTCGAAGGCAGGATTATCACCTACTCGGCTGTCGGGTTAATATTACATTGTACGAATCTATTGAATATTGTACGACAAAAAGTGGCGTTAAATTAAATATTTCAGTGCCATAAATCGAACGTATCTTTAATTCATAAATACTGTCACGGTTTTGGCTCTTAGCTTTGCGAAATATTTAGAGGAGTTGGAAAGATACCCGACGAAATGAGTTTGGGCCCTCGGGAGATTATTGCGACCCGTATGTAACAAGTGGGAAAACAAAAATATAATTACCTATTTAAATATACAGTCCGCTTTTTGTTTAGTGTAAACTGATTTAAATTTTAGTCAAGTTAATTTCTATAAAAGCTGTAATTGTCCACATATAGGCAAAAGTTTCTAGAATATTTTAGAGAGTAGTGTTATTTAAGAAGTCACGATATCCGAGTGGTTGAGTGTTCGGAATTTCGAGTCAAAAGACCCGAGTTTGATTCCCAAAGTGGCAGACTCGTACCAATGGGTTTTTCAAAAACTAATGTACGAATTATATCGTTGGCTTGAACATAAAGACGGTGACGGGCTCACCACCTGTCACGTTGTCCTGAAAATATCTTTGGTGAAAGGTGGGTCAAAGGGACTTAATTGTCTAGACTAGACCTTTGTCTACCCTGTATTAGGAATTGCGTGAAGATATTTATTTATTTATTTTATTTACTAGTGTTAGAAGTATCTGTCACAATGCTCTAGTTTAAATTGGCGAACCTCAAACGTCTCAAAATATTTTTTCTACAAATAAAATATTATATTCATCGACATAATTAAAATACATTACAACGAAAGGGTGGTACTGTGTTGATTTAAGGGTCCTTTTGACGTAGAAGGACGTGTGAGGCAGCAGCATTGAGGCTGCAAGGCATCGGTGTTCCCAATTCACTTGGAAATCATGGTGAATAGTGGATATCATTACCTTATACGCCAATATTTAAGGATGTATTCTTATAGAATCCTAATCAAGGGATGGATCAATCGTGTTACTGTAGAAAGTAAAAAAAGAAGTTATAAGTGGGCAACATTAAAGAAAATGCTTAACATTAAAGGATTGGCTTGCTAAGAAATGTAACAGTTGTTAGTTAGTTAACAATCGTAACACCACGCGGACCAATCTTTTTTTGGCTGTAGCAACTGTTTTTGTTAAAACAAATTGCTGCAACCGAACTGCCCTTTTAGGGCAAGTCTCTGTGCGTTCCGCATGCTAGCGGCGCCCTTCACCCCCCAACCGAGGCCCGGACTCCCTTTGGGAATCACCGGGATTAGGGGAAGGGGGCATTGCGCGTCAACGGCGTGCAAAACTGGTCGTGGTATCTTGCATAATCTGCACGGATAGTGAAGATGGGCGATTCGAGCGCATCAACAAGTGCCTCCGAAGAGTCCGACTCAACAACGCCATCACCATCGCGCTTCAAAATCGACCAACTATCCCGAGGTCACGCTTGGGCATGACCTGGGGCTGATGAAACGACTGAAGCGCCTCAAGATAGTCCAACCGACTACTGCGGACAGAACTATAGCGTTGCTTGAGAAGGACCGGGAGGAACTAGAGAGCATAGGGGTAACCATCCCCCCGGAGGAAAGACTTACCCTGAAGCTAGCCTTCAGAGAAATGGAGGAAAAACTGGGGACCAGACCCCCTCGTCGCAGAAGGAGTCCGGACGAAGACGAAGAAGACGCCCGGAAGCGTCAATGTGACTCCAACCGACCCGCATGGGCAAACCAAGATCCCCGACTGAGGGGAGAGGCAGTGCAACTTCCGCCCCACCCCATACACGTCGACTGCGCCTGCGACCTCTGGATCATCAAGAGGTCACGTGGCTCCCGAGCCACGCGCACCTAACCACCGGCTGAGCCAGCCGTCTCTGGGAAGCAGGCGCCGTCGACTACCGCATCAACCGGCTCGCGCGGTACAAACATCTCCGTGCCTACCAATCGCGCGGTCCCTTCTACCAAGGCATCCATCCCGCCGGCTGTGCCGTCTACCTCTAGACAGCGTATGCCGACGTTGTCAGGCATCGAACCGCGCGCCCCGCCGATCGCGCCGATCACCCGTCCGCGCCCTAGCGCGGTGACACCCGCGTTCTCTGGCTCGCGCACCATGCAGGGGGCATCCGCGACCGGTGCACCGCGAGCATCCGCGGCCGCTCGGCCCCCGCAACCTGCGCCTGCGCAAGCCTCGCGCGCCCATGTGGCCGCGCCCGCTACTCCCTCCGCGTCCACAGGGCCGCAAACCCATAGGGCATCCGCTGCTTCTCGCGTGTCTCAACCTGGTCACCCGAGCGCCCAACAGGCCTCACGCGGCACGTCACCCGCTGAGACCGCGGTTCGAACCGAAACTCCGCTCGTCTCATGCACCTCGAGCACCCCCGCGATCACCTGCGCACCGGAACTCACACTTCCTATACCCGCTACATCAGAGCCTACACTTGTCGACAAGGAAATGAAAGAGCTCCTGAAGCGGACTTAACTACGCCAGGGAACAAGAACTACAGAAACGCCCTGACAGGAGGTAGTAGGAACGGCAATGTTCCCCTCCCCTCCACCCAACCAGGACCTTCGAATTCTGCCACCATAAGGAAACCAAAATACCCCCATAGTTGTGGAACAATTCCCAAACTGGGCACGTCATTTTAAAACCATGGCCCAAGAATTGGGCCGGCGCTCAAAACGCCCGTCCCTATGGGAAGGGGTGAGGTTCCTGCCGGAAGATGAACAGGAATATCGGTACCTCCAAAGATACCTGACGAAGCTGGAAGTGGAAGAAAATCTGGCGTGGTTTTCGTATTCATTGCCAGCAGAGAGGGGTATCAAAGTTGCCATCAGAGGCCTACCTTATGATACCAACCCCGAAGAAGTCCAAGAGGCCTTCAGGGAGCGGGGCTTCGAACCAGAGTACGTGAGAGCAGTAAAAGCCCGACAAGGCAGACCAGGGTGCATCTTTTTCGCCCAGTTCAAGAGAAAAGATGACACCTTAAAAAAGCTTTATGCTGTAAACGAACTCTTGTACATGCCTGGGATCCGGGTGGAAGCATGGAGAGGAAAGAAAGGACCAGCCCAGTGCCACCGTTGCCAGCAGTTCAGACACTCTTCCTTCTGCTGCCACCGTCCGCAGGCGTGCGTTAGGTGTGGGGAACAACACTTCGCAAAAGATTGCCCACGACCTTTGGAAGAACCCCCCACCTGCGCAAATTGCGGGGCGGCACACACCGCGAACAACATCAACTGTCCGGTGTTCAGGAGGGAGCTGAGGAATCGTCGCGCTGGCACGGTACCCCAGACACGCCCCCTTCCTGTCAATAGAAATACTGTGGAAACCAAAGAGAACCAAGCCACACTCATGGCCCTGCAAATAGTTACAGGCCGAGAGTGGCACAACCAGCCACCGAGGCCGGAAACAAAACCAAAACAAAAATCCAAGAAAAGAAAAAGAAGACCGGTGCGAAACAGCAGCCTACTGAGGAGCTCACTTGTGGGCCACCACCGAAATGGTTCCTCTGAAAGCGCCTGCAATAGCCTCCCAGTCGGAAAGGACAACTACTGTGTCAGCGGCCCTCTCCGTGCTGCAGGAGGTTCTGCAGGCGCTGCAGAAAGGGGAGGACCCAGTTCCATCCCTATTAAGCGGAATCACCAAATTAATGCAGAATATTAATGGCTAACCAGAAGCTTAGAATAATATACTGGAACGCCAACGGGGTAGCGGCTAAGAAGACCCTACTGCGCACCCTGCTGGAGGAACAAGAGGTCGATGTGGCACTGATATCAGAAACCCACCTGCGTCCAGGCCGTGAATTCGGTATTAAAAATTACTGGACGTACCGCCAGGACGAGGTATCTCCAGAAGGTCGAGTCTACAGAGGACTGGCAATTCTGGTTAAAAGAAATCTCCAACACCAACCACTACCACCAGTGTGCCTGCGAAGCATGAGTGCATTGGGGGTGGAGATCGGATCTGGAAGCCAAAAGATGTTCCTCTTCGCGGCATACAAACCACCAGCCGCGAAGATGGATGCAAAGGAGCTACTGGCTCTCCTGGATACCCCAACCCCAACACTCATCGCGGGTGACTTGAACAGCAGGCATACGGGTTGGAACTCGTCGCGCATATGCCCCAATGGGAGAATACTGTTTAACGAAGCGGAGCGAAGGGGTTGCCACGTCGCGGGACCCGAAACACCTACCCACTACCCGTATCAAGGAGCACTCAGCGCGGACGTCATCGACGTGGCAATCTATAACCATCTCGCCCGCCCGCCCACACTGGAGGCATTGCTCGACGACCTAGGATCAGACCATTTGCCAGTCCTCACCGTCCTGGCGGACTTTGAAAAGGACCACCTAGTTACCCAGCGGAGAAGAGTGAACTGGGAGCTCTTCTCTGCACAGGTGGAAGCACATGCGACCTCGTTCCCGGTAAGCACGGCGGAGGAAGTGGAGTACCTCTGCCGTGAGATAGGAAGGGTCCTTCACACGGCCCTAGATGAGGCCACTACCACCTCTGAAGTTAGGGGGGTACCGACGACCTCTCCCCCAGAGAGTCCTCAGGCTCTTGGAGGAAAAAAGGAAACTGCGGAAGACCTGGCAGCGTACCCGATGCCCAATCCTGAAGACTTCTCTTAACGCGACGACGGAGAGGTTAAAACGAGAGATCCGAAACCACGCCACCGAGGGCTGGCGCAATCACATTGACAGCCTAAGTGGAGAGTGGAACTCGATACATAAGCTTTGCCGCCAGCTCTCGGGGGGCGAAAGCACCAAGAAGACCCCTTAAGCACAGTGACGGCTCAGTGAGATATAGCCCTCAAGAGAGAGCGGAAATCTTCGCTGACTTTCTCGAAGGCCAATTTCGGCCCTACCCGGCTGCGAACCATGCGCATGTCGCAGCAGTGGAGACACACCTTCGAGACTACTTCCGAAAAGATGAAACAGAAGACCTAGATGGCGCAGTGTACTTCTCCCCGGGTCAGGTGTGGCGCGCCATGCGCCAGACTAAGTTGAAGAAAGCCCCGGGGATAGACGGCATTACCAATGAAGCCCTACGAAGGTTACCGCCTAGGGGCAGTCGCAGCCTACACTAGACTGTTCAACGGGATCCTTCGCTCGGGGCACTTTCCCCAGGATTGGAAACTGGGGAAAATTCTGATGCTCCCCCAAACCGGGGAAGAGTATACTGACGCCAGAAAGCTATAGACCCATTACACTCCTGCCATGCGTCTCGAAGGTGTTTGAAAAACTCCTGTTGCGACACATAGCACCACATCTTAACACCAGGGATGAACAGTTCGGGTTCAGGGCCGAACATTCTACCACCCTACAGTTGTCGAGGGTACTGCACTACGTTGCGCAAGCAATGAACAAGAAGGAGAAGGTAGTTGCAGTATTTCTCGACATGGAGAAAGCCTTCGATAAGGTCTGGCATGAGGGCCTTATCTATAAGTTGTCACTGCTGCCAATACCACGCCGCGTCGTCAAGGTAGTGGCCTCCTACTTGAATGACCGCCGCTTTCGGGTGGCCGTCGAGAACTCCCTTTCCGAAGAGAGAGAGGTACGGGCGGGGGTGCCGCAGGGGAGTTGCCTCTCCCCAGCCTGCTATTCCGCGTTCACTGATGATATCCCGAAGAAGGAGAGTGCGTTGTTGGCTTTATACGCCGACGACGCAGCCTTCTTCGACAAGTCAATTAGAGCAGATTACGCCACACAGAAGCTGCAACAGACGCTAGACCTGCTACCATCTTGGCTAGCGGACTGGAGACTCTCAGTGAATGTCAAGAAGACGCAGGCTATCACCTTCGGAAAGGCGAAGAGACTGCCACCCAAACTGAAGCTCATGGAAGAAGAGGTGGAATGGTCGGGGGTGATCAAGTATCTGGGGGTCCAAATCGACCGAGCCCTCACAATGGGAAACCATGTGAGATCGGTCGTCGCGAGCGCCCGGGTTGCAAGATCGCTCCTATACCCAGTTTTCAGGTCCCACCTATCTTTACAGATAAAACTTGGGGTCTACAAGCTGTATATTAGACCCCGCCTCACGTACGCAGCCCCTGCCTGGTACGCGCTGTTGAGTCAGACAAACAGGCGGGCGCTAACAACTCAGGAAGACCTAGTTCTGCGCACCATCACCGGCGCCCCGCGATACGTGAGGAACCGGACGATCAGGAGGGACCTGAAAATGGAAGAGCTAGAGGAGTTCGTGGGGAGGCTCGCAACCGGAATGTTCGAGCGTGCCGACTCTTCTACACTTCCACACATCAAGAACGTCGCACCACTGCACGCTCGACCGCCGGATGGAAGGCCACTCCCCCGCGAGCTAGCTCGCGCCACCGGGCCTGCAGATTGACCCCCAGAAAAACCCTAAGAAGACTACAACGCTATCTCTGCCGCCTCGACGGCCCGGGATGTCCTTCATAAGATAACCGGGCAGTTGACCGGAAGGCAGAGAAGCATATAATAGAAGCTCCATACCCCGACCATTCAACATGGTCAAACCATAGCCTACAAGGCGCCCCCAGGACCTGCCTATATTTATAGGCAGCGGCGCACCCACTGAAAGGGGCCAAGCCCCGAAACAGTTACCCAGAAACCCAGAAAGGGTTTCTGAGAGGAAGAGATTCAAAATGCTTAATTTATGATAACAACCCAAATTATGTAGGAGGACGATTTAATTAAACGCTCCAATTAAAGCATATTTTCGATACGGCGCGGCAGGAAAATTTAAGGCGTTGAGAGATAATTGTTGCTCAATTAATAACGTAACCTTGTCTGATAAGCAACTTTGGATATTTTTATAAATGAAAAGCATTTTATAATAGCTACATTATATGAACGGGAGCCGAGTGGTTAGGTGAGCGGAATTCGATTCAAGACACCCGAGTCTGATCTCCAGGTGGGAGACATGAACCAATAGGTGTTTTTAGAAATTATGTTTATATCCTTAAATAAAATAAATAAATATCTTCATGCAACTCCCAATACAGGGGTAGACAGCGTCCAACATGAGTGGTTGGGTGGTCGGAATTACGGGAAGAGAGGCCCGAGTTCGATTCCCAGGTGGCAGGCTCGCACCAATGAGCTTTTCAAAAACTTATGTGCGAATTATATCGTTGGCTTGGATATAAAGACGGCGACGGGCTCACCTCCTGTCACGTTGTTCCAAAAACATCTTCGGTGGAAGGTGGGTCCCATACTTAATTGTCTAGACTATTATATACCTCTGACTACCTCTGTATTGGGATTTGCGTGAAGATATTTTTTTGTTTACACTTTACTTATTTAATGCAAAATATAGCTCAGATATCTACTAAGACGATATGATAAAATGTTATCAGAATAAGCGTAGAGCGATATGTAGCAAATGCACCTATCTCGCTCCTACCACTGGCTCCCTGCCAAACCGTGTATCGGCTCATTTAAGCCATTACCATTGTCTCTAATTGCATTTATCGCTCCCGGTGACACAATCTACGCATTCAATAAATTAGATGCAATTTCTGACAATAGAAAAGGAGGTAGAGAGGTAAATGAATAAATAAATATCTTCACGCCATTCCCGGGGCATAGGGGTAGACATAGGTCGACAATTAAGTATTTTCGACCCACCGAAGATATTTTTTGGGACAACGTGACAGGTGGTCAGCCCGTCGTCGTCTTTTTGTTCAAGCCAATAAATCATACATAAGTTTTGAAAAAAAAAAACCTATTGGTATGATTGAACTCGGGTGAGTGTGGATAAGTAAAACGAAGTATCATAATATCGACTCGGCTCTATCCCTACGACTCTACCTTACAGCGCACAGGCCTTACTCCCGAAGTCTTGCGGGGTAGTATCGCTATATTTTAACAATTTTTTTTATTTATTAAATTGATAGTATTTATTATATTGATATATTTTACGATGTTATCAATTAAATGTGTTTTACTATAGTATTTAAACGTATGTATATTTTTTAAAGACAATAATTTGGTTATGAAACGAAAAAGCATAAAAGTTTTAATTTTAGTTGGGATCTCATCGGGTGGTAGTTTGAAAAGAATTTATTTTAATTTTTAATATATTTGAGCTATATAAGTTAAATGTTTGTTTATGGAGTATGTTGAGTTAAAACTTTTCAACTTCTCAGCTCAATCATCCGGTAGAGTGGTTGGGAATGCATTTGGGCATTAATTCCGCTAACTTGTATTCTATAAACACTTTTATAAGCTTTTTACGTGTGTTTTAATGTAAAAATGAAAAAATAAATATTTAAATAAAAACTTTAAATTCTCTGCAAGTCTGTTTCAATTTTTATAACTTTATCTCTACACGCCTTTACGACCTACACGAATACTGAAGAAGTGACGTTCCAATTCCAACATAATTATTTCAAAGAAACTTGCATTAATTTAAAATCAAAAGTAATTAAACAGATCTTAGTTGTGCATTTGAGCTACACACGATGCTTAAATTAATTTCTATGATTAAAAAGTAATTTTATTACATATAACAAAACGTAACAGTATTCTAGACATGCCCGCTAATCACTACGGAATACGTGTGATGAAATCTCAAATATACAAATAAATTAACACTTTAATTAAAAATACTAAACAATCAAATTCCACTTCAAACCATTATACAACGCGCAGAATTCCGTGAAAACAATTTAAAAGTTAAGCAGGCAGCTATATCAAATAAAGGTGTTGTTACAGAAGCCCACGAACAGCGTATCTTATTATTATATTATGGTCTTTAAAATAGCTTTAATTCTGTTAAAATAAACATGTATTTCTTATTCAAAACATGTATTTCTTATTGCTAACAACTCCAAGAGATCCAAAGTCCACTGGCATAGTCCCGCAGTCAGGATGTCCCAAAGAAGATGTATTGAAACGGACTTAAGATGTTGCTGTAAGGCGAAACCGGTCGGTTCAATTAAATAGTGAATTAATAAAGTGAATTGCGAATAAGTTTGCAAAAATTTCACCAAATGACAACAATTGCAAGTGTAAATTAGACAGTAAATTTTTCTTTCCTAACCGATTTAGTTAGTAACGATAGCCGAGTGAGCTGGGTTATCGAAATTAAAGTCAATAGACCTGAGTTCGATCCCCAGAAGGCAGGCTCTTACCAAGGGATTTTTCAAAAAACTTATGTACGATTGATATCACTAGCTTGGACATAAAGTCGGCGACAGGCTCAATATCTTCGGTGGAAGGTGGGTCAAAATGACTTAATTGTCTAGACCTCTGTCTACCTCTGTATTGGGAATGGCGTGAAGATATTTATTTTATTTTATTGAAATGAAACTCTTAGAGTCGTTGTTATTTCAAACCGGTACAACGGAAAAACGACAGGTTAGCAACAAATACATAAAAAAATGTGTAGGATGAAGCCGGCAAAGAAAGAGACAGAGATATACATACTATTTTATAAACTATGTAATTATTTTACCCTTGTTGTACACTAATCTCATCCTTTTTTCGATGTACTAAAGTTTCACTTCTACTGTGTGTGAATCGCACACACACATTTTTTTTATTTATTTAGTTAGTTATATATCGCCCTCCTCCGCTACTATATTCACTACCTAATTACACAAAATTCAAAGGAATGCGATGAGCTCGCTTTTCAGAACGAATGTGGAGGCAATATGCGATGTACGCGGGTTCCGTGCGGCCATCAAAGGTAAGCGATTCGTTGGAAACACTTACAAATATGTGATGATTTTACACGGAATTAATATAAAGTGGGGGTTGATAAACATAAATACAGTGCGCAATTTTTTTTCTATTGATTTTAAAGCATATAAGTTACTTTTTGATGAACTTTTTTGTTATTAAATTAAATTCTCACCTTTTATGTGTATGTATGTAATTTTAAGGTGAAAATTAAGCAAAGTAATAAATAAAATTTTGCATAGAAGAAATATCTTTACGTCATTTCCAATACAAAGATATACAGAGATTTAGATAATTAAATCCTTTCGAGCTTAGTACCAATGTGTTCTTTTTTTTCCAAAAATGTCCCAAAATGTCCCAAAACATTTTGGGAGAACGTGAGAGGTGGTGACTACGTCACCGTCTTTATGTCCAAGCCAAAGATATAAATCGTACATAAGTTTATTTGAGAAACAAAACCATTGGAACGCACCACGGGATGGAACTCTGGTCTTTTGACTCCAATTCCGATCACCCAACCACTCGGATATCGTTACTTATCTGAAGATTCCTGTGACTTTGTTTCCTATTTAAGCCAAGTAAGGTGTTTATGACACCTTCGTGGGTTCCTGGTTTCATTAGATAAGTGTTTAAGCTTCTTAATTTGGGATAAGAGCAATGTATGTGATGTTATTCCTTTCTATGTTTGTATTTATTTATTTTGAGCACACATAGGGAAGAGAAATGTACCCATGCATTGGTTATACATTAACAAATCATCACGCATCCCAAAATGGGTAGTCAGAGAGAATAGATAGCGTGTCGTGATGCTTAATAACTTCTTTTACTAACAAAGTTCACGATAACTTGACTTATGCGGGACTTAAATCTCGGGGCACCACTGTTCTAGATTTCATAATCATGTCAATCTTATTTTGATTCCTTTGTTTATTAATAACAACCATCTAACGTGGGGAACTTCGTACCGTCAACAAAAGTTTATTTTATGTTATTTTTTTTATAATATCTCATCTTTTAAACCTTCCTTGGACTTTAACAAATATTTGAAATATAAAATTAGACAATTTGGCTAAGCCAACGTTTCTCAAAGTTTTGTGATACTAACAAAAGTGAATTGATTCTTATAAGTATAGACCAGATGTCGTGATGAAGCTTTAAATGATATTTTTTTCGAGATATATTTTGAATTTTGTGAATATTTGCAAACTTATAAATTAAGAATACACGTGAAAAATATTATTTTATGTTTATGTTTCTAACTCTTGGGATAAGTTTAAAAAACCGCAACAAAAAGCAGAATTTCCCAAATATCTGTCCATTTTGATGGATTCATTAAGCAATCGGGGTAAGCGAATGTAATGTCTGGAAATATGAAAATATTTAAATAAATCCAAGTCTTATTATCACAATGACGTTCATATTTTGATTAATGGAATTGATTTATTTTTTTTAAGGAAATGGGAGGCAAACGAGCAGGCGGGAACCCCCCTCCCTCAGAATTGGGGGAGGGGGGTATCCGGCTACCTGTACTCACCAGATGAAACGCAGAAGTTTGTTAGACTTCTACTTCACGCCGGTATTCTGTGAGGTCGTGGTACTTCCCCGGTCCAGCCGGTCGATTCATGCAACAACAAAAACGGATGCGTGGCTCTACCACTTTAAAAACTTCTCTATTTACAGAAAAAAATGATGTTAATATGTACAATTCTTATTAACTAAAAATTATTACAATCGTAGAGCCCTACTCGTCGTGGCATAGTATCAAGAATATATTCATATTGAATTACTTTAAGCGATTCCTTTTGGTGCGTTATTCTATGAGAACCCTTTGACTAATGTAATCGTTTATGGAACAGTAACTAACAAACGTTCTTGAAGTCTTTTATTTATTTCTATGTTTCTGGCTTTGAAGTATTTACTTCCATTCACTATTAAAATGAAGAATAAGAATAAAGATCTCTTGACTGTGCCTTTTAAATGTGTTGTTTTTAAAAGACTGTAATCTAATACAATTTGAAACGCGAAATAATTTTCCTACAAGCATAAGAATCTTTGAATATATTTTAATGCAAGGATTGATGAATTAAATAAAATATAACACATAGTTAGGTATGTAATACTGTTACGCGTATTCAGCACGACCAATTGGATTCGTGCCAAATAGCTCACAGCCCATTCAAACTATTCCATATACCATTGTCACCAATACCTTTTAAAGCTCCACGTGATAAATCCTGTAGGCATATATTTAAACGTGGCAGATTTCATAATTTTGTTGCTAAATAGAATATTTTGATATTGATCTCATGTTACAATATGTTCAGTAGAAGTAACGATAGCCGAGTGGTTGGGTGGTCGGAGTTCGAATCAAGGGACCCGAGTTCGATCCTAGGTGGAAGGATCGTACCAATGGTTTTTTTTTTCAAAAATTTATGAACGAATTATATCGTTGGCTTGGACATTAAGACGGCGTCGGGCTCAACACCTGTCACGTTTTTCCAAAAATATCTTCAATGGAAAGTAGCTCGAAACGACTTAATTTTCTAGACCTCTGACTTCCCCTGTATCGGAAATGGCGTGAAGATATTTTTATTATATTATTTATAATACGTTCAGTAAGCGAGCGTTCAAGCTTGGATACTGAGACAGCGATGGATCGTTGGCTTGGATAGAAATACGGCGACGGGCTCACCACCTGTCACATTGTCAAAAAAATATCTTCGGTGGAAGGTGGGTCGAAACAATTTCATTGGTTAGACCTCTGTCTAACCAAGTAAGTTATTGTTGTAAGATATACTATTGAACATTCCACACAATTCCATTTACATCTTTGTACTGATAGCAAGTATCTTTGGAATTATCTCCGTGATTCGATGTCACTTAAGAAAAGACAACGAGAAAAGAGTAACGAAAACGGGATCATCCAGCCAAGCAGCATCCAGCGTAGAAAAATCTTCGATTCCGGCAACATTTTCGTTGAATGTACTAAAATAGTTGCCGTTCTGAGGGTGGAGGAATTACGTATATCTATACTATGACTATCGCCGAAGTTGCAATTCTGCCGATTGTTTAGAAACACTAAAATGCTGACTAAGCACCTAAACCTCGTTCCAGTAATATAGAAATATAATCATTCATACATCC
Source organism: Sericinus montela (assembly GCA_029286605.1). Classification (NCBI taxonomy): domain Eukaryota; kingdom Metazoa; phylum Arthropoda; class Insecta; order Lepidoptera; family Papilionidae; genus Sericinus; species Sericinus montela. The sequence goes on from JAGSMR010000016.1 coordinate 7,722,194, forward strand.
CACTTCGATGCAATTAGACTAGTTAGCTTGGTAGTTATTTAATATTGTAAATCTAGTTTTAAATTTATTTTATAAAGTAAATTGTTTTTTTGGAACCTCCGGCCGCAGCTAACGTAACTAGAGTATAAATAAAGATATTTTTTATTTATTTTCCTCTAATTCGTCTCTTAAGATACCCACTTGAAAAATAACGTTTATAAATTGAAACACCAACATTACTCGTAATATTGATTTCTACGATATTTAGTTTCCAAATTATAAAAACAGGAAAAAACATTAAACTCAATTAAAGGACCAAAAATAGTAATACAATACTGTTTGGGAATCCCTTTCGAGATTTCTGTGAAAAGACTCGAGATCAAACGATACACGTGGAGGAGTCAGCGACTGTACTTATCCTTGATCCCGCCTTGACTTTAACTTGTCTTCACTGTAGAGTTGCCAGGCACTGGCAAATTTTTAAAACATATGTGTAATTCGTTCGTGAACATTAAACTGTGGAGAACTTTCATACTCTTTAAATGTTATTTAAAAAACGAATTAAAACGAATCTACGTTCAATGAATTGCTTTATTTCCTTAAAGCGAATCTACGTTCAATATAAAACTAAGCTGTTTTAAAAGAACATTAGTAAAGGTGGTATACCGTGTAGTTACAGTATAAGTATGTGCCATCCTCTTTCGTCCCGTGAGTGTCGTAAGAGATCACGAAAGTCTTGAAAATGCAATAGGCTACCGACATCTTGCAGGATAACAATCGCCAAGCTTACTAGACCAAATTCAGCAAACCGGTTACGAGCAACAACGACTCAGGTGCGAAATGTCGAAATGGCGATTATGGCAAATCCTTCCATACGGGAGAAGAAGAGACCTATGTCCTACAGTGGATTTTATGGACCGCTATGATGATGATGATATGATGAAGATGATGGACTTCTTCTCTGCGCGATCAGACTATCTACTTAAACTTGCAACGCATACTGCTTTACGCCTTTATATAGGCATATACTGCTAAGCAGTATACGCCTATGTATTGGTACAAGGAAACAAAATGATGGAAAAGGGGAGGGCATAGTTCAGTTCAGTTTCTAAGGAGGCTTAATATTTCATTTTTTAAATATGGTACACTCCCTCTCTGTCTAACTCTGCACCATACTCTATTTCAATTTCTGTTGTCAAATAGTTATTATAACAACTGCTTATTATACCTTTTGAAACTTATAGAAATCAGTTGAATCAATTAAGGAGTCACGATAGCCGAGTGGTTGGGTGGTCGGAATTTGGATTCAAGAGACTCGGGTTCGATCCCCAGGTGGCTGGCGCGTTCCAATGGGTTTTTCAAAAACTTAATATTAATATTGTCAGCTTGGAAATTAATATTGTCGCGAATAATATTGTCAGCTTGGAAATTAAGACAGCGACGAGCTCACCACCTGTCACGTTGTCCCAAACATCCATCTTCGGTGGAAGGAAAGTCAAACCGACTTAATTTTCTAGGCATCTGTCTACTCCTGTATTGGAAATGGCGTGAAGATATTTATTTATTTTTATTTTAGTTTAATTAAGGGCTATGAGAAGAAAAAAGAAAAAAATATCTTCACGCTTTTCTCTATGCTGGAATAGACAGAGGTCTAACAACAAAGTTCTTTCGACCCATCTTCCACCAAAGGCATTTTAGGGACATCGTGACAGGTGAGTATATCACCATCTTTATTTATAAGCCAAAGATATAAATCGTACAAAAGTTTTGAAAAAAAAAATCATTGATGAAAGCCTTCCACCTGGGGATGGAACTCTTTGACTGCAATTCTAATCATCCAATTTTTTAAGGAAGGCTAGGTTTTATCTACAGTTTTCTTTTTATAGTTTGCAGGTTTAATGTGTGCCTTTGAAATGATCTAACATATACACATACCACCTAATGGCCGCGCCGTCTGAGACAATATATAATTATAAACAAATATCGTTTATTATTAAATTATATAAATTTAAACATGCATAGAGTATACAAAGATTTCATCTTCCACAAATGCTTGCCACAAAGCGGGATTCGAACTAACAACCCTTAGATTCGAAGGCAGTACAGTCACTATCAGTACGTCGGTTCGCAGACCGATGACAGACATCATCGTTAAAGATGTGTTGCAGATACCTTGATCGCCTGCAATCGACTTTTAAAAGTCGCTAGTTACGTAATGATGACGTAAGCAGACTAGTTTCAAATGTACATTAGCACTCCTCTATTATGTCGCGGTAAAAGCTTTCAAAACTTGGTTGCGCTGACCTCACGTCAATTATATTACGGAGACTGAAACTGCGGAACAGATGGCATTCGCAAATGGAAAACAATACCGGCCGTTGTGGACTTTATGCCCGAGTGTAAATTTATAAAAAAATAAATTCTAATGTTTTGGAAAAGTTTTAATTTTTTGAAAAATTAAAAAAAAATATGTTTCTGCAACGTTTTTTTTCTTCAATATTTTGTGGTTGTTACCGTAAATCCTAGTTTCATATTTTATATATGAGAGATGCAAGGTTTCTCAATTTTTAACAGTGGTAGAGCTTTTGCTGTTGCATGAATGGGCCGGCTTAACCGGGGAAGTACCACAACCTCACAGAATACCGGCGTGAAGTAGAAGTCTAACAAACTTCTGCGTTTCGTCTGGTGAGTGCAGGTAATCGGTGGCCCACACACCCCCCTCCCCCAATTCTGAGGAGGGGGCACTTCAAGGGACGCATCTGCTATGCCTCTGGTATTGCGGGTGTTCATGGGCGGCGGTAATCACTTTCCATCACGTGAGCCACCTGCTCGTTTGCCTCTCTTTTCTATAAAAAAAATAAATATTTGTTTTATATGTATTACTTCACTACTAATTTGACAACCTCGAGTGACGTAAACACCGGCTTTATAGGTGTCGTCATCTCGAGATCCCGGGATTTTCTCGAGTCTGGGTGTTTGTGGTACTGTTTCCGATTTCCTTATCTCAAGTGTTTTAGCATCTTACATCAGTATCTGAGCAATGTATGTGATGTTATCCTATCTATATATGTACTGTATTGGCCGAGCGTAGTTTTATAACATATCGATGACTTTAAGTAAAAATCAAGAAATAAAAACGAGCTAGCGGATTGTTGCAACGATGTCGCGGCTTTTCGTATACCACGTACTTTATTGAAAATCTGTGTATCTGTTTTACAGTATGTCTCTTTCGTTAATACTTAGGCATTAGATTCAAATGTAATTGTTAGTAAACGGCATTTTGAGCTAAAAGCTATTGGTGCAATCTGAAGATTACTCTTTTTACCATTCCCCAAATTTTTCATAATCAATTTAAGAAAAAATAATAGGAAGGCAATTTTGGAATCCGCACTGAATGTTAATGAATACACCACTTTTACCATCCGCCATTATATAGATTTACTTACGTCGGATATTTTATAAAATAGTTATGCCGCCGTCTATCGATACACCTTTGTTATTTTTAAGACTCTTCTCTAAGTCACCACAATAATAAATCACATATAAATAAATAAAAACATACGTAGGAAAGGACCACGTCACATAAATTTCTCTGATCTCAAAGTGTGCATATTAAGCACTTTTATTTTGGAAACAATAACAACAAAAGTACCACAAACACACAGACTCGAGGAAATGTAGAAAACTTGTTGTCCACATTGACCCGACCAGAAACTGATCTCGTGACATGGTGATACCATGACAACCAATGCGTACCGCCACTCGTATACGGAAGTGGTGTAAAATCTCAAGTAATACGTCATTGGAATGGAATTATTATCCGAACATAATAATATCTTCAGTAGGGTATTAGAAACTCTTAATGAATTTGAATATGTAGATGAATAAACATTGCTCAAGGGTTCGTGATGAGAATTATAATGAGCGCCAGTGGATGTAAAGCCTTATTAAACGGGGATATCAAATTGTCTTAATTCGTGACATTTTAATAAGGCACTCGAAGTATTTTTAGGGATTAATGGTGTGATTAATTAATGCTTTTTAAGAGAGGGTAGATCAATGTTTTCTGTTAATTTTATGATTTCTTAGAAAAGTACCTTGGCCATACTTTAGATAGGTTTGGTGTAGCTTTACTTGGTCAGAAAGAGATTTAGTACAATTTAAATTTGTTTTTATTAACTTAGGACCCAACACAACGACGCACTACTGAAATGCTCGAGTCGACTCCTTTAACTACAGATATAGTACAGTAGAAAAATATCTTCATACCATTAGTAATACTGAGGTAGACAATGGTCCAGCAATAAAGCCCTTTCGACCCACCTTTCACCGAAGTAACGTATAAATTTTAAAAACCCACTGGTACGAGCCTACCACCTGGGGATCGAACGCGGGTCTCTTTAAGCGATATATATATATATATATATATATATATATATATATATATATATATATATATATATATATATATATATATATATATATATATATATATATATATATATATATATATATATATATATATATATATATATATATATATATATATATATATATATATATATATATATATATATATATATATTTCTAACTGACAGTTAAAAGGTGTTCACGTACAAGTCTTTTAAATATCGACTTATCGGTAACTTTTCTGATGTCTTCGGGCAAAGAATTCTGCTATTATTATAGCAGAAGTAAAGTTTTAGTCCATATATATCCTCTAATGTCGCTCACGAAAAGACATAGTCTTAAACCAACGCCTCACTGCACCACTAATCAATATTAGATATCGTAAAGGCCATTTCATATTAAAATGGGTAATTACTTTAATATATGCAAGGCCTGTAACATTCAAGTTGAAAATAGCTTTTCTAGCCTCTATCTCACGATTGGCATTATGCCAAAAGGCACTCACGTCCGTGCCGACCGACATACCCATTGTCTCTAATTGATTTAATACCTCGAAATTGTTCGTAGTCCATGTATACATAGTTTTTAAGTAGTTAAATTTGAAGCTAATTTTAATTTGATATAAAAATAGTACTAAATGTCTATTAAAAGTTCATTTTATATTAATTATTATAAACTTAAAAATGAAAAGTCACGATAACCAAGTGGTTGGGTGATCATAATTCGAGTCAAAAGACCCGAATTCGATCCCCAGGTGGCTGAATCTAACCAATATGTTTTTCAAAAGTTATATAAGACTTATATCGTTGGCTAGGACATAAAGACGTCGATGGGCTCACCACCTGTCACGTTGGCCCAAAAATTGTCTTCGGTGGAAGGTGGGTCAAAAGGACATAAGTACTAGATACTCTGTCTACCTCAGTATTGGGAATGACGTGAAGATATTATCTTTTATCTTAATAAATGCGTTACTTATGGCTTGTCAGTGTCCTCTGTACACAGGTCTTTGGATTTAGCATAATCGAGAAACAGTTCTAGGGGTATAACACGGTTCACATTCTCGTTGATGTCACGATCGACAGTTAAGAGAAAAGTCTTGTAAATTACAACAGCTACAGATAGGTGGCCAGATAACCATCTCCTAAAATACCAGACCATAACATACAGGTGGGGGGCAGCATCGTCTATGATGCGAGGCATCTGGTACTGTGATCCCCAATCCGCTTGGAAAGCGTGGTGATTATGGCAAATCCTGTTTAAAGAAGAGAGGCAGTGATACCATACTACAATATTACACGTAATTGACAGGATAAAATTAATCTTAAGAAAACTAAGCTATTTCTAATTATTAAATGGAGGCCAATTATATATTAATCACGGTATATCATCACGGTATTTACAATACAGAAGAAGACAATTAAGTCCTTTCGACTCACTTTCCAACGAAAACATTTTTTGGGACAACGTGACAAGTTGTCACACAATCTTTATGCATAAGCCAACAATAGAAATCGTAAAAGGTTTTTTAAAGGAGCCATTGGTATGCTACCTGGGGATCGAATTGACTTGACTCGATTTGCGATGAACCAACCACTTGGCTATTGCAAGTTATTTTTAATTGCCTTTAATTGTGAACAAAAATAATTTCAATAAATGCTATTCGTTAATTCTTTTTTTTTTTTTTTGCTATTCGGTCTGGGAAAAAGATTACTATTCAGCCAGTGAGAATTAGTACGTGTCAGTTCATTTGAATTCCAGTCGCGCGAACTGTGCGGTGCAAATTTGTTTTTCTGTATATTTAGATTTCATTAAAAAAGTAATTAAATGTTTGTACTTAGACGGTGCTGCGCGTCACCGGCCTGCTTTATTTTGAATAGCAGTAAAATTTTTTATTAAAAGTATTTGTGCAAGTATTTTCAGTGTCGTTTGCGTTTAAAGCAGGCGATCAGTTCGAATCCCTGACTGGCAAATATTGAAAATCACTTTTTATATTGTCTATATCACTTTTTACGATATTCATACATAAGTTTTTGAAAAACCCATTGGTACGAGCCTACCACCTGGGGATCGAACTCGGTACCCAATTATATTTTCAAGGCACCTCATGTTACCCATAATATCAGAAATATTCCAGATCAAAATTACATGGGCCAATATCGAGCAACAATGTCAACGTAGTGTCTGGTACAGTCACCACCACTCTATTTATTATGTATTGCTGATATAACAAATATTATTTAATGAATAACTTCACAATGGATAGTCCAGTCGTTAAAAAAGATACCTAAGGTGCATTAAGAAAGAAATTACAGTCAGTAAATGTTTACAGATGGGCAAAGTTCATCTGTGAAATATTGTATGAGAAAAATTAGAGCAGAGGAACGTTCGCTAAACTGCTATAAAATAGAATATATTTTAAATGTATCTAAAAATTATTTATTATTACTCTGCCTACGAAGCTAAGGTTTCACCACCTGTCACGTTGTCCCGAAAATATCGTCGGTGGAAGGTGGGTCGAAGGGATTTAATTGTCTAGACTAGACCTCTGTCTACCCCTGTATTGAGAATTGCGTGAAGAGTCTTGGTATATCGTGATATATCTATGTATATTTTACCATTTACAACAATAACACAGAGATAGGCTCACCATCTGGCACGTCGTCCCAAATAATATTCGGTGAAAGTTGAATCGAACAGACTTTATTTTCTAGACTTCTGTTTAACGTAGTAACTGGAATATGCCTAAAGATAATAAATAAATAAAGTACTAGGATATATTAAAAATTAAGCGGTACGTGTCAGCGTCGTCAGAATTTGCTTTCTTGCTGCGCACACAGTTAAGGGATGAGACGGGGTAAAGCCTTTATAATCTCCGAAACTATTGTGAGGTTTCGTGAATATATAATTTAACGTACAAACATTTCCATACTGCGTAAAGGATTAGGCAAATAGCGCTAGAGGATTTGTCAGTGGCTCTCACTATGATGGTAACGTTGCTGGGAACAATGTTATAGTTATTGCTGTCCCTTAAAGTATTTTCATACGTAATTTATTTTACTCTTAACAGGTTCTATTAAAGATCAAGGTTCTATTAAAACTTTATAAAATTAATTATCATAATACTTAAAAAAATAATTATTTCTTCACGCCATTTCCAATACAGGGGTAGACAGAGGTCTAGTCTAAACTATTAAATTCTTTCGAACCACCATCTACCAAAGATATTTTCGGGACAACGTGACAGCTGGTGAGCACAACGCCGCCTTTAGGTCTAAGCCAATGATATAAAAATCGTACATAGGTTTTGAAAAAGCCCATTGGTACGAGCCTACCACCTGGGGATCGAAATCGGGTCTCTTGACATGAAATCCAATCACCTAACCACACGGCTCTCGTGACTCTTTAATTTAAAATTTGACGTAAACTGATATCGTTTGCAATTAATATCTTTTAGTTTAAATAATTTATTTAGTTTAACACCAATGAGTGGTCAATTTAATTTTAGTCTGGTAGATTTCGAAATGTTTTTTGAGGCTTCTTCTTGGCGTAAAAATCCACTACAAGACATAGGCCTCTCTTGCGAGGAAGATGTTTTCATAATCGCCGCAATTTGCAAGCAGGTTGGCGATCGAGTACTAAACACCTCATATTTTAGACTTAGTGTGATATTTTACGAGATGCTTCGGTATCCATAGTTGATAGATAAACATTTCACCTAGTCACCTCTTTTACACCCAAGGGAAGAAAATGGGTGATGGATTCTTACGAGGATAAACAGAAGATAATAATAGTACCTGATAATTTTAATATCACTCCACTCTGAAATGACCTAAAAAGTATAATCGCAGACTCATCGCAATCAACGACGTAACGTCTGCATCCGGTGCTTAAAGCTGACACAATGACGCGCTGCCAGAGCTACCCTTGCGTCAGCGTCTAATCCGAATTTGATTGCGCGCGACCGATATCCTCATTAATATTCAGTCGCTCGCTTCTCGCTTTTTATTTCACTTGCTCTGTGTCAACACGACGTGCGTGCGAACGCGCCGGTGCCCATTCAGCCAGTGCGGTATCAGCGGGAATTTTTATTGAAAAGAGCAGGTTATTGAAAAATAAAAGGAACGTTCCTAGATTTTACTCTGATTAAAATTTCGTTGGTTTTTCGGATTGCTGATCGTCTTTTATTTCAGTTAATCAATAGTATGCAGGTCAATGTAATTGATTTGGCTTACAAGGTATTCATATCTATGTATATTTTACCATTTACAACAATAACACAGAGATAGGCTCACCATCTGGCACGTCGTCCCAAATAATATTCGGTGAAAGTTGAATCGAACAGACTTTATTTTCTAGACTTCTGTTTAACGTAGTAACTGGAATATGCCTAAAGATAATAAATAAATAAAGTACTAGGATATATTAAAAATTAAGCGGTACGTGTCAGCGTCGTCAGAATTTGCTTTCTTGCTGCGCACACAGTTAAGGGATGAGACGGGGTAAAGCCTTTATAATCTCCGAAACTATTGTGAGGTTTCGTGAATATATAATTTAACGTACAAACATTTCCATACTGCGTAAAGGATTAGGCAAATAGCGCTAGAGGATTTGTCAGTGGCTCTCACTATGATGGTAACGTTGCTGGGAACAATGTTATAGTTATTGCTGTCCCTTAAAGTATTTTCATACGTAATTTATTTTACTCTTAACAGGTTCTATTAAAGATCAAGGTTCTATTAAAACTTTATAAAATTAATTATCATAATACTTAAAAAAATAATTATTTCTTCACGCCATTTCCAATACAGGGGTAGACAGAGGTCTAGTCTAAACTATTAAATTCTTTCGAACCACCATCTACCAAAGATATTTTCGGGACAACGTGACAGCTGGTGAGCACAACGCCGCCTTTATATCTAAGCCAATGATATAAAAATCGTACATAGGTTTTTGAAAAAGCCCATTGGTACGAGCCGGCCATTTGGGGATCGAAATCGGGTCTCTTGACATGAAATCCAATCACCTAACCACACGGCTCTCGTGACTCTTTAATTTAAATTCAAGGTTCAAATAAAGTTCAAAGTTCTATCAAAGAAAAAATTTATAAAGTGTTGTTGTAATAAATGAATACATTATTTATAGAAACCCCTGGGAAGAGCTGATCGCTCCCATGCTATTTCTAATTATATTTTATTCAAAATCGATAAATAAAAGATTTAATTTAAAATTTGACGTAAACTGATATCGTTTGCAATTAATATCTTTTAGTTTAAATAATTTATTTAGTTTAACACCAATGAGTGGTCAATTTAATTTTAGTCTGGTAGATTTCGAAATGTTTTTTGAGGCTTCTTCTTGGCGTAAAAATCCACTACAAGACATAGGCCTCTCTTGCGAGGAAGATGTTTTCATAATCGCCGCAATTTGCAAGCAGGTTGGCGATCGAGTACTAAACACCTCATATTTTAGACTTAGTGTGATATTTTACGAGATGCTTCGGTATCCATAGTTGATAGATAAACATTTCACCTAGTCACCTCTTTTACACCCAAGGGAAGAAAATGGGTGATGGATTCTTACGAGGATAAACAGAGAAGATAATAATAGTACCTGATAATTTTAATATCACTCCACTCTGAAATGACCTAAAAAGTATAATCGCAGACTCATCGCAATCAACGACGTAACGTCTGCATCCGGTGCTTAAAGCTGACACAATGACGCGCTGCCAGAGCTACCCTTGCGTCAGCGTCTAATCCGAATTTGATTGCGTGCGACCGATATCCTCATTAATATTCCAGTCGCTCGCTTCACGCTTTTTATTTCACTTGCTCTGTGTCAACACGACGTGCGTGCGAACGCGCCGGTGCCCATTCAGCCAGTGCGGTATCAGCGGGAATTTTTATTGAAAAGAGCAGGTTATTGAAAAATAAAAGGAACGTTCCTAGATTTTACTCTGATTAAAATTTCGTTGGTTTTTTTTCGGATTGCTGATCGTCTTTTATTTCAGTTAATCAATAGTATGCAGGTCAATGTAATTGATTTGGCTTACAAGGTATTCATATCTATGTATATTATGAATAAAGTAAACATACTTTATTCATAACTAGCTGCCTCCTGCGGCTTTGCCGTGACTTAACAATTAACGCGGAATCATAATTATTTTGCTAAAATACGTAGCTGCTAATACCTTTGCTAAAATTTGACGACCTCCATGGATGAGTGACGCAAACACCGGTTTTCAAGGTATCATCATCTCGAGGTCCCGGATCCGATTCCCGGGCGGGTCTATGTACAAAAAAACACTTTTTCTACATTTTCTCGAGTCTGGGTGTTGTTCCTTCGTTGTTTCCGATTCCCATACCTCAAGTGCTTTAGCCTCTTACATTGGGATCGGAACAAATTTATGTCATATTGTCCCCTATCTATATCTATCTATCTAAAATATAAGTAGCCTTAGTTACTCCTCATAACATCAGCTTTCCGCCCATGAAAGTCCTGTTAAAATCGGTCAAGCCAATTTAGTGATTTGCCGGAACAAACTGACAGACAGACAGAGGGGAATTTTAATGTAAGTAGTGTATGCACCGTCATATGAATTTATTGAAAAGCTGTTAATTTGGAATTACAATCGGACACTTCATATTTTATTTTATTTCATGTATTATGTACGGATTAAAAGAATAAAATAATTTTTATCAATTTTATTATAAAAAAGACGGACATTCGTATACAGTTAGATCGCTTACATTACACGCCTAGGGAATGTGAGGAAATTTATTAAAATTCCTTTTCATTGCTGATTTATGTAAAATAAGAAAGTTGATTTAGGCTTTCATAAAAGCTTCCCTTTGTCCTGGACCACTGTACAGTTTCTGATTTGAGTTTTAAGATATGATCATACTTAATAGGCTTGGACATTGAGAAAGCTACAGGCTTACCACCTATTACTTTATCCAAAATAAGATCTTGTAAAATATGAGTCTAATCAAATGATTTTGGCCTTATCAGTAGATATTTTTTTAATTTTCACAAATTTTATAAAAATTTTGTATCTCCAGACAGAACTCTAGGCAGGCAGGCCGATGGTTTTTTTAAAAAACATACGATTCATATCGTAGTTATGACTTATGATTTATATCGCACTTAGACAATTGATCTAGCTTGACCACCCAACCACTCGGCTATCGTGACTTCAAGTCAAGAGACCCGAGTTCGATCCCTAGGTGCCAGTGCCAATGAGTTTTTCAAAAACTTATGTACGAATTACATCGATGGCTTGGACATAAAGACGGCGACGGGCTCACCACCTGTCACGTTGTTCCGAAAATATCTTCGGTGGAAGGTGGGTCAAAGGGACTTAATTGTCTAGACTAGACCTCTGTCTACCCCTGTATTGGGAATAACGTGAATATATTTATTTTATTTATTTTATCAGGCTTTCCACCTGCCACGTTGTCCCAAAAAAATGTCTTCGGTGGAAGGTGTTTCGAAAAGACTTAATAATTGTCTAAACCTCTGCCTAACCTTATATTGGAAATTACGTGACAAAATATATATTAATTACTAATTTTTATAATTTTGTACGACCTTTTTTAGCTAATACTACAAACAAACATGTTTGTTTCAAATCGGTGTAAAAATATCCCCATGCAAGCACGCAAATGGTTCCGCTGTTATTATTCAGAAAGATGATTTAGAAAGAGAAATAAGACGTTTCTTGAATTATTTAGAAAGATACGTTAAAATGCAAAGATTTTCCCCAACTCCTAACATATTTGCATGTTTATAGCGCGAGTGTGGCGCGTGCTTTTGGGGGTTAAATATTATAACTTCTTTGTAATAAGCGACAGCCGCAAGTTTCTCCGCTGTTATGCGGATATGTTGCGGAGTACACTTCTGGGACCCATTCGACCGAATACAATAACAGGTTGTATCATAAAGACCCCGCCTGTAACATTTATATGATGAAAATAAAAGTACTGCTCTGAGAAAAGGTTGCGCGCATCGCATCCTAACAAACGTAATGACATACTTTAAATTGTTTATGCACGAAAAATTTAATTGCACTCGTTACTTTGATTCCAAAGTTAATAACTCAAAGCACTTATGTTGTGGACTCGAAAATAACAAAAGTACCACCAAAACCAAGTCCGAAACAGTACAGAAAAAGTGATATTCCTTAAAGAACCGTCCGGGAATCGAATACGGGACCGACACACGCTTCAGAAAGTCATACAATCGATCTCCACAACACCAAATACTGTCTAGTAAACCCAAACTCGAGCTTTCTACTAGCAGTCACTTTCTGAGTCAATTAAACCCTCGCCAATAAGATAAATCTATCAGACACATATAAACAAATCGTATGAACTTGAGGGGTGTATGTAAGCATGTCGTAAAATAACAAACTGAAATTTAGAAGACCAATGACGTGAACGTCTAAGGTGCGTAGTGTCTGTTACTACGATCACTAATAAGCTCACCATAAAATCGCGATTATAGCAATCGGACGGGAAAGGTCTTTATACTATAATGGACTCTTACAGGCCTTCCTGGTGATGAATATGATGATGAAAGGTGTACTATTAGTGGAAAGAGAGCTCCACTATTTACATTCCAACTCATCATTTCATCATCTCCAAGATATCATAATTATATTATATAATACAATAGCATTGTCATTCGAATTAAATATATAAACTTCTGTGAAATGTGTATTGAAAGGAATAAAAGTGTGATTTCTTTTACTTTATTTGCTTTACTGATGTCTTTTGCAGGTCATTAATTGAAAAAATTACTAAAGATTATTTTTTACTTCACGCTTTCCCATTACTACGTTAGTCAGTTGTCAGTTGTCTCGATAATTTTTTTATACTTATTCCACCGGATCATATTTAGGGTAACGTGACGGGTGGTGAATGAGTTGCCGTCTTAGTTTCCGAATCCACAACAGAACTCTCATATTCTTCTTCTCGGGGATAGAACTCGTGATTCCCGATACGAATTCCAATTTCACAGCTAAACGCCTATCGTGGCATTCTTGTAGTCTAAGTATTAGTTAATTATAAAATAATCTCATAATGAGTAGGATAAGAATGTGTAGCATTCGCTCAAATTCAGAAAGTTAAGTCGCTCGCAGACATGCAAGTCACGCGCACAGAATTCGCTATTATCCCAGGGTACAATGTAGAAGGCTTATTTCCTCCAGTAACTTCTCACGAGAGTTAATTTTAAATTTAAAGATTAACAATGGAAAAAGCCACTGATAAAATATTTTGACACCCAAATATTTATATTAATGTATGTATAAATATATTATTTCTTACAACAGTGATAATAAAATGTTAGACCTATCCACATGTCAAGAGTGGCAATTCGATCAAATCTCCTATATAGTTTAACCTGCAGTATTCTACTATAGGCTATAAATGATAATAGTTATGATAGTCACGTTAGCCAAGTGAATTGGGTGACTGGAATTTGTGTCAAGTTCGTTCGATTCCTACGGCGCGTACCAATGGTTTTTCAAAACTTATGTACGATTTATGTCGTTGAATTGGACATAAAGACGGTGACGGTCTCACCACCTCTCACGTTGTCCTAAAAATTGTCTTCGGTGGAAGGTGATTCGAAAGAACTTAATTGTCTATACATCTGTCCACTCCTATCTTGGGAATGGCGTGAAGATATATTAGTGACAATATTCGAAATTTGTCGCCTAGATCGAAGTGATAATTTTACAAATAGTATACGAGTACGTTTTAGTTACATGTATCAAATAAATGTGTAAATTTTAGTTCACTTCGAATTTAGAATGGACCTAAACTGTACTCAAATTTCAAACTAGGTCATCGGAAACAGCTCCAGCTTTGCGCTGCCGATCTCAATGCCTGGGGCTTAATCGTCTTTATTACTCGACACAGACATCAAAGGGACATTGGATAACGATCCCACTTGTCACGATTACCTCGGCGTCTTGTACATTTCATGTCTTCCTTCGCAGGCTGTCCTTTTGTTATCTAAGACAGCAAAATTGATCTGTTCTAAAGTTGATTTTGTTTTATGTTTTTACTTAATTGAATTTTATTAAATTTCGGCCTGTAAAAGATGAACTCAGGCCTCTTTTTATTGTCTTTGCATACGGAAAGAGCGATAGCAGTTCCATACAGCTCGAATCTCAATAGTTACTAACCATGGAAGGTTTACATAATTTTTGTATTTTTAAGCAATTACCAATTTTATTATTAGTATTTATTACCAGTTTTGCATAGTATGACTACTGTGTAAATGCATTCAAAATTTTAATAACTTCGAATCTTTGAAGTCACGATAGCCGAGTGTTTGGGTGATCGGAATTCGAATCATAAGACCCGTTTCCATCTCCAGGAGGTAGGCTCAATGAGTTTTTTTTTAAAGGACATAAAGATGACGACTCATCAAGTAAGCTCTGGTGAAATATGGGTCGAAAGGGTTAAACTGTCTAGATAAAACAAATTTAACTTTCAATATCCGACGTCCACCTTGGACAATGGTGTAAACACCGATTTTCATGGCGTTATATGCTCTGAAGTCCCAGGTTGAGTAAATGCAGAAAACATTTTTTTAACATTTTCTCGGGTCTGAGTGGTTGTGGTACCTTCGTTGTTTCCCTTTCCAAGTCACAAATCCTTATGCTACTTAGGTATCACAGCAATATATTTGATGTGAACTTTGTGTAATAACATCGATTTTTCATAGCATCACCTAGGAGACGAAATTCCACATATCTGTTAATCCGCTAAGGATTTTGTCGATATCCTTTCACATTCTCTCGTGTTCAGCTATCCCAATATCAGTCTCCCGCACGCGTGCCGATGTCGAGGTGCTGGAGCGTTGATTTATCGCCATGCGACCCTCGGCCCGCTCGATCCGTGCAAATATTTGTCGCGCGTGATTGGATTTGCCTTTATAACGAATTTTTAGCCTTCAGTCTTGAGGTTTGTCAAAGGCGAAAGACCGGACGTCACCCCTTTTTTTTTAAATTCACTATAGATATGATGAAATACATAACCGTACTGTAACAAATTATACGTTTAACATCGAAGGAAATTATGTTTAAGGAATATTTTGAGTTTTCATTTCCAATAATAGTATCATGATTGGTAATAAGGCTTTTGATTACCTTATCTACTTTTAGATACCTACATTAAATATCTTCAAACCATTTCAAATGCAGGGATAGTAAGAGGTCCAGACAATTAGTGACCCTCACACACCACTGAACACCACCGAAGCCTAATTAGAAGACAACATGACATCATCAATCGTCTATATAAGCCAATTGCCGTCTGTGTTCTACATTACAAGTTCTAAAATGTACAAGAATGTTGTCTACAATGCATATATTTTTTTCAATTATTCATTCATAATTTCAAACTATCTTTTGATGCTATTGGACTATTTTTTACTTACCTACTTAATAGGTTGTTTCACTACAGCCGATTGGGTGATCGAAATTCGAATCTAAAGACCTGAGTTCGATTCGTTCGTTCGAGTAGGTGATAGACACGTACCAATGAGTTTTTTCAAAACCTATGTAGGAGTTACATCGTTGGCTTTTACATAAAGTTGGTGAAAAGCTCACCTCACGTTGTCACACGAAAATATCTTCAGTGAAAGGTGCGTCGAAAGAACGAAAACTTATAGATCTCTGTCTACCTCAGCAGTTAGTAATAACGAAGCCTGAGTAAGTTACTGGGTAATGGGAAAGCCCAATAAAACTGAAACTGAACGAGAACATGGAACCCATAAAAAAAGTACGAGTTTTGTACAAGCCTGCCACACGGAGATCGAACTCGGGTCTGTTGAATCAGATTTAATTAACTTAAAGGGTTGAATTAACCTAAGGGGCATATCTACGTAATCTGTAAACACCACAAATCACAATACAGTGGTAAACAAATGATTCTCACAACAAACCACGGCTCAAGCGATCTGCGATTCGCTGAACTAAATAAAACCGATGGTGCATTAACTCTGCTGATATGAAAAGAGATCACGCATCAAAATTTTAAAACGGAGCCATACGTTTGTGTGATTTTAATCAGCGCTAGGAGGAGCAATATTAATCTTTTAATTAAAATTAGTGGTCGATATTGAAACATTTTATATTGAATTATTTTTATTCGGTTTAAATAGACAATCATGATAGCCGAGTGGTGGGGTGATCGAAATTTCCACATATATATGTATATATATATATATATATATATATATATATATGTATATATATATATATATATATATATATATATATATATATATATATATATATATATATATATATATATATATATATATATATATATATATATATATATATATATATATATATATATATATATATATGTATATATATATATATATATATATATATATATATATATATATATATATGTATATATATATATATATATATATATATATATATATATATATATATATATATATATATATATATATATATATATATATATATATATATATATATATATATATATATATATATATATATATATATATATATATATATATATATATATATATATATATATATATATATATATATGTATATATATATATACATATATATATATATATATATATATATATATATATATATATATATATATATATATATATATATATATACACATATATATATATAAAATCATAATTATTAGCAATAATGCCTTTTCGCATAAGCTTATTTCAGTTAATTGACGCCTTTGTGTCGACTAATAAGTTATAAAACAACTCATTGGTACGATCCTACGTCCAGCGATCAGAATCGGATCATCAAATTAAAATTTCGAACACACTAGTAGCTGAAATAGTAGTCATTAATATATTAACTTGTTGCCTCATTTTTCACTTCTACATCGAACATAGGAAGCGGTGCTATATAAAATAAAAAAAAGGCCTCGAAATCCTTTTTCGAATTGCACTCCAACGGTATGATGCATGTAATTAAAAAGCGGGGCAACGTATATAGATAACCAGTTTACTTCGACCCTTCGGTGCCGGTGGCGATTTATGTTGCGGTCGTCAAAATTTGTAACATGAGTGGGGTGGATGGGTCTTACAGAACTGGTTTTATATTAGGAGGGGACAGTGATACGGGTTAACGGGAGTGCGGGGGGTGGGGGGAGTGAAACCGCGAAGCTTTGATATCTGTGCAGTGGGCGAGCGTGATATGTTGATTTATATGCTATATTGGAGATCTCCGATACGTTCGTATGTCAATACGGTAGGTAATTTGATACAATATTAAATTTAAAAACAAAAGCAAGTTTTTAGAGAGGTCGATTTTGTATCACTTGCCAGTGTTTTTGAAACAGTGTTTATATTCTTCTATTTAAACATCACTAAAACCTTAAACTCATTGGTGCGAGGTCAAGAGACCCGAGTTCGATCTCCAGGTGGTAGGCTGCTACCAATGGGTTTTTTCACTTTATTTATATATTTGGCGTGGACATATAGACAGCGACAATCTCAGGAGGGTCGAAAGGACTTTATTTTCTAGTCCTCTATCTATGTAATAAATCTGTGTAATGAGTAATATCTATTTATATATGTATCTGTATAAGTATATTGTTCGTAAGACTCTAAGACGGTTATAGGTCTTTCCTCCTTTCACGTTGTAGCAAATAAGCCCCGGTAAAATTTGGGTCGAAAAGAATATCTAATTTTGTCCACTACTCAAGTATTTGGTTATGCTTTAATAAAAAAATGATATAATTTTATTCTCTTTTTTAGATTATATGTTCCTGTTTATAACTTTCTTTTTATTTTTTGGGCTTTTTAATTTAAAATTTCAAAATTTTATAAAATTAGGCAATAATTATATTTATTCTTTAATATCACAATAATATACTTTACAAAACAAAATTATACTATTTCTACGTAGGTTACAAGTGGCATATATTATAGCAAACTGATTCCATCAGTTTGATGATATTTGATCATATTTCAATTAAGCTTCCAACACAATCACGTACATACTGACGCCATTTTAGAATACATAATACAATTCCGGAATAATGCGTAAATTCTAACGCATATTATGTTTCGTATAGAATTAATAATGCCTTTGTTTGTATTCATGAATCCTAAATAACTATATTTATTATCTTTTCGTTTGTCAAACTGTGTTGACGTTTCATTATAATTGTTATGTATGTTTATACAAATAGAAAAAGACTAGATTCAAGGTTAGATATAATCTCGAGAAGATTTATTTTGAAATTTAAAGTTCACGTAACGTAAGAGGGGCTGTAGGTACATTAGTTACTTTTTAAAGGAATTGGTAAATGAGATAAAGATTGTTTATAAAGATGGTGACGATATCACCACTTGTCGCGTAATCCCAAATAAAATACGGTGGAATGCGGGTCGTGGAGACTAACAATTCTGGACCAAGTATTCAGTTTACGTGATGACATATAAACAACTATCTATGCATATTAAGTCCGCCAACCAGTAACAGAGCTGAAGGCTTTTCAAGTTTTAAACCCTTTTTAATAATCCTGTAGAACCTTTTTCCCTTAAGTGGGATATAAAATGACTTTTATTGAGACACATGAAGAATATTTTAACTTACTTGACGACCTCTGTATAAGTGTGGCGTACACACTGGTTTTCAAGGTGTCGTCAGCTCTAAAGTCCAGGGTTCCATTCCCAGACTGGTCGATGTAGAACAAACAACTTTTTCAAAATTTTATCGGCTCTGAATTCGCGTGCTTCATCTACTTGCTTTGCGATTAGAGCAATGTATTTGATTTTGTCTCTATCAATGTATTCTTTTTTTCTTTAAAATTATTTAAATAAAATTCTGTATCAAAATAAATAAAAGTTAAAAACAAAAATAACGCTTAAAAGCTTATCACGTGTCTGACTAAGGGATTATGAGAAAATACATTGACTTGGATCGGCGCTTTAGCGCTCGGGCACTTACTACGTTTTAAGAGTTCAAATACTTAAGGCATTTTAACATTTACTTATTTTATTCACTTTAACTATTACCTGGGTAACCGAGTTACATTAAATGTCAAATGATGGCCTTTTTTATAAATTTCAATAATTCATCATTATTATTATATTACGGGCTTAATGTTATTATACTCATGACCGTGAATTTTTATGTGGTAATAAATACGTAAATTTGAGAGGTTGAATTTTGAAAATCATTCTTACCTGATACCTACTTGCTATGAAGAATACAGCCTAGTACCTTTTATTCAAGTTATTAGCATTAAAATTTTTCATTTTATCCCTAATCAGAGAGTGGTGTTTCGCTTGCATAATAGAAATTAGCTTAAAAATAGTATAACATATTTTAATATCTTCTGCCATAGTCACTGAGACATGCCGACAGGAGGAGAGAACAGATCGCCAAATGTCACGATCGTTACATACCTCTTTCGCTCCTTTCAGATTCATCATTTTCTTCATACACGAAGATTTTAGTATCCGAGTACTCCAGCCAATTGTGAGCAAGTGTTTGAAAGAGGGGAGGGTCAATCCCTTCTCTCTAGGAGATACTTGCTTATTATATACGTTATATTGTTAGTTTCTCACGATACGAGCAACTCATCGATACGAGCTTCCTCCTAAGGATCGAACTCGAATTCGCTTCGAAACCACTTCGACTAGTTAAATATAATTTATACATAAAGAGAATTTAATTTCCACATCATAACAATACTTATAAAAATATAATTAACTTCTTTCCAACGAATATACAAAATACTAATTTAATTTCTTGGAAGCAACTAGTGATTTCTGATTGCGGATTTTACACAAAATTACACGCGGATTACGCTCCTAGAAATTAAAATTGTTTTTCGCATAAAGTAAATACTTTAGCTTCCATTTCAGTTATACGAATTAAGCAATTATCTTCCACTGTAGAAAGCAGAAGTTAATATATTTCTTAATAAATTTAAATTGGATTTGTTTGATATTTGTACTGCTAACGCGAGCGGGAAAATGATGCTTTATTTTGATAAATAATAAAAAAATACATATATAGATAGGGACGACATCACATACATTGCTCCGATCCCAATGTAAGATGCTAAAGCACTTGTGGTAAATAACGCAGGCACCACAAACACCCAGACCCGAGAAAATGTAGAAAAAGGTGGTTTTTCTACATTGACCTGACCGGGAATCGAACCAGGAACTTGAGATGGTGACACCTTGAAAACCGGTGATTATGCCACTCGTCCATGGAGGTCGTCATGCTTTATGATTTGATGACCTTATAAGTAAGTTTTTACTAAGAAAAAAAAGAGGGAAGAAGGATTGCTTAAAAATTAGCTGCCTCGACTTAAAGTCGACGTTCTCCGAAACTGTTTGATTCTGAGGACTTAATAAAAAAAACATACGTAGCCACGATAGCCGAGTGTTTGGAAACTCGGAATTCGAGTAGAGAGACCCGAGTTCGATCTCAGGTGACGAGCCTGTCAATGCAATTGCAATGGGTTTTTTAAATAAGTTATATATGATTTATATCATTGGCTTAGACATAAAGACGGCGGCGGGCTCTACATCTGTGACGTTGTCCCAAAAATGTCTTTGGCGGAAGGTGGGTCGAAAGTACTTAATTGTCTAGACTTCTGTCTACCTCTGTATATGGGAATGGCATGAAGGAGTAAATATAAAGTTGTAACGTTGATCGGGTATGGCACAAAGCGCTTCTCTCAAAGCTTCCGTCATATGGGCTTCCCGAGAAATTTTGCAATTAGGAGCATCAAGGTCGTAGTTGACGGTGCCTGCTCGGACTCCAAGTCTGTGAACGCTGGTGTCCCACAAGGCTGTGTGCTATTGCCAACCCTGTTTCTTCTGCATATCAATGATTTGTTACTAATTAGTAACATTCATTGCTATGCAGATGACAGCACTGGTGATGCTCTTTATACCGGCCGTGCCAATATTTCTCGGGAACACGTCGATGAGTACCGGAACAAACTTGTGTCTGAAGTCGAGATTTTTTAGACAAAATCTCGGACTGGGGCCGACTAAATTTAGTCAAGTTCAACCCTAAAAAGACACAAGTTTGCGCGTTTACCGCAAAAAAGAAACCCTTCGTCGTATCACCTCGTTTTATGAGCACTCCCCTAGTTGCCTCAGCCAGCATAGGAATCCTTGGCGTCGACATATCGAGTAGCGTTCAGTTTCGCGGTCATTTGGAAGGGAAGGCCAAATTGGCCTCTAAAAAGCTTGGCGTGCTCAGTAGAGCGCGACAGTACTTCATGCCGGCCCACCGCTTGCGACTTTATAAGGCGCAAGTTCGGCCGCACATGGAGTACTGTTCTCATCTCTGAGCAGGGGCACCCCAGTGTCAGCTCCTTCCATTTGACCGTATCCAAAGAAGAGCTGCTCGAATTTTCGACGACCATACTCTATCTCATTGGCTAGATCCCCTGGCTTTGCGAAGAGATGTTGCATCTCTTTGCATTTTCTTTAAAATCTACTACGGGGAGTGCTCCGAGGAATTGTTCGTATTAATCCCAGCCGCTGAATTTCACCATCATACTTTACGGCATAACCAAAGACTTCATCAACACCACCTTGATGCTTGGCATTCCACCACAGTGCATTTTTCGCGGAATTTTCTACCACGCACTTGCACTTTGTGGAATGAGCTGCCGTCAGCGGTTTTTCCGAACCCATACGACTTAGGGCCCTTCAAGAAAAGAGCCTATACCTTTCTCAAAGGCCGGCAACGCATCCGCTATTCCTCCGGTATTGCAGATGTTAGTGGGCGTCGGTAATCACTTACCATCACGTGTGCCACCTGTTCGTTTGCCTCCCTTTTCTATAAAAAAAACGTAACAATAAGATCCCCGGATCTGCTTACCCAGACTACTCACAATCTGCTTATCTGATAAACTGTCATAGGTGTAGAGCATTTGAATACATCATAGCATGGGATATAAATCGTAAATATAGTTAAAAAAAAAACTAATTGTTACGAGCCCCCTCTCGGAAATCAAACTCGGTCTCCTGATTGAAATTCCGATCACCCTATTGTGGCTTCTAGGAACTAACAATACATAATAAATCCAAAATATTTTTAACTCACATAACTAGTATTTTAACGTATAGGATAATATAGAACCTTAGTTTAATTACGCACTCACCGGAAGTGACGAGAAGCAGTAGGGTGACGAAGCTTCGGTAAAGCGACATGGTCGCTTCGAAACCTGCAAAAAATTTTATACGTCTGATAAATTGAAAACATATTTTGGGACTAAACAATAAAAAAAATTCTTTTTTTTAAATGGTCACGATAGCGAAATGGTCATGTGATCGTCCGATCACGAGAGTGTTCGTGTCAAGAGAACCAAGTTCGATCCACAGGTGGTAGACTCGTACCAAAGAGTTTTTTTTTTTAAACTTGTCCTCGTTTTATATCTGGGCTTGGTCATCAAAACTGTGACGGGCTCACCACCTGCCACGTTATCCCAAAAATATATTCAGTGGAAGTTGGGTCAAAGAACTTATTTGTCCAGAATTTTATCAACCTCTGTATAGGAAAGACGTGAAGATATTTTTTTCTTATCTCATTTCATTATAATCTTGATTGAGTAACATACATTCTGTCATCCAAATTGACACATGGATATTAGTAGATTTATAGTCAGGTTGTAGAACTAAGGGGACAAACATGGCGACAATACATCTGAAACGGTTCATGAAGTTGACATGCCTGCTGACCTTTCCCCTGAAACGATGGGTATATATAACGCGTAGACACAAAACGGCCTTTTAAAAAGATAAACAGCAATAAGCACCGGTCATTATTTGTAATGCCGGCGCACTCCGCAACAAGCAAATTGCTGTAGTTTGAAATGAATTAACCCATTTCATAATTTGCTGTATTTTTTTTTATCTTTACACAATTTCCCTTACTGGGGTAGGAATAGAAGAGAAGAGCTTTTCCCCAGAATTTGCTAAGGAAAACATGACAGGTGGTGAGGCCATCGCCTTCTTAGTCTTCAAATTTACTGTAAATTATTTTTTTACTGTACACTATTTATATATACATTTATATGTATTCATTCCAATTCATAGCACTAATGTACGATTCGAGATTCGAATCACCCACCCTTATCTTCGAAAGTATTGTCACTATCAACTTTACTATCAGGTTGTCAGACGATTGATACGTTAAAAAAATCGAAATAAACTATCAGCATGATGGCCTGTAAGGTCCACTGCAGGACAACGGCGTTCAGGGCAAGGAGAGATTGCCCATTATTATTTACAGCTGATACCTCGCACCTACGTCACTACTGTCCGTCGCGATTTTCTTGATATATCGAATTTACAATACAAACAGTACGTGGTTCATTGTCTTAAAGCAAATTTATGGCGAAAGGACTGACTATCCTAGTATTTAGAAATGAACGGGCTCGATCCCGCCCGTGTGTATTGATTTTATAAATTCCTCTTTAACTAGTCACAATAGCTGAGCGTTTGGGTGGTCGGAATTTCGATTCAAGAGACCCGAGTTCGATCCCCAGGTGGCAGGCTCGTACCAATGGGTTTTTCAAAAACTTATATACGAATAATATCGTTGGCTTGGACAAAAGACGGCGACGAGCTCACTACCTGCCTGTCCCGAAAATATCTTCGGTGAAAGATGGGTCGAAGGGACTTAATTGTCTAGACTAGACTTCTGTCTACCCCTGTATTGGGAATTGCGTGAAGATATTTATTTATTTATATTTATTCTCTTTAATTTAATATTAAGCACAATTCTCACAGATCACAAATCTGGGTGACAGATTGTTTTACTTGTATTAAAAATACAAGTGTAACTCATATTTACACCAATATAATAAAAGATCTAACAGGAAAAGGTTCAAGTGCTGCTCGACATCGCTCCAGACCAGGAAGATATTTTTCGACATCGACTTCGAGTACATGCAACAAAGTTCAAGTATATGTTTACTTTGGTTTCTTGAAATAAAATAAAATTGACGCTATTCCCAATACTGGGATTGGTAGAACAAGGTTAATGTATGGAACTAACCCGGACAAAACTTAGACAGAAAAGGTGTCTACCACACTACTAATTTTTACATAAATACGGTAGTCAAGTGGGTAGGTGATCCAAACTAGAGATAAGAGGCTTGTACTATTGTATTTTTTCAAAGACCTATGTGTGATTTATTTCGTTGGCTTGGACATAAAGACCACTACACGCTCACCACTTGTCACGTTGTCCCATAAATGACTTCGGAAGAAAGTGGCTCGAAAGGACTTAATTATCTAGACCTCAGTCTACCACAGAATTGGGTATTGGGTGAAGACATTTTATTTACTTTATTTTACATAAATACAAAAACGGGAATTCAATAACCTAAATTATTACGTGGTACGTTCTATCCGCCGTACTTACGTACACGGCTGCTATCGTATTGGGTATACCTATGCGTGGAAGTGTAATCTACGCAAGCAACATTGAAAATTGTTCTGCTGCATTACAAACCGCAATTTCATACTCCCGCCGCAAACAATGCCAACTCCAGTACAACCGCGCGCATTCTTTCAAATCGCTTTTGTTGTGAAACTCATTTAGATACGTGTGCAGCTATCTCCCGAAAACACACGAGTAATTTTTAAAATTAATATTTCCTCAGGTTTAAAACAATGCGCTTTAGGTTAAAATGAAAATATTTTTAATGTGTGTTGGAAAAATGCTTTTCTGTTCGGAATAAGTGTATAATGTCAGACAAAGCCGTATGTTTTAACCAAATAATTTGTTCATAATTAAAAAAAAATCTTCACGCTTAGACAGAGGTCTAGACAATTAAGTCCTTTCGACCCACCTTCCACCGAAAATATTTTTGGAACAACGTGACAAGTGATGAGCCCGTCGCCGCCTTAATTTCCAAGTCGTACATAAGTTTTTGAAAAACGCGTTGACATGAGCCTGCCACCTGGGAATCGAACTTGTGTCCCTTGACTCGAATTCCGATCACCCAATCATTCTTAAAATCAACATATAAATAAATATCTTCACACAATTCCCAATACAGGGGTAGACAGAGGTCAAGTCTAGACAATTAAGTCCCTTTGACCCACCTTCCACCGAAGATATTTTCGGGACAACGTGACAGGTGGTGAGCCCGTCGCCGCCTTTATGTTTAAGCCAACGATGAAATTCGTACATAAGTTTTTTTAAAAACTCATTGGTACTGCCACCTGAGGATCGAACTCGGGTCTCTCGACTCGAAATTCCGACCATCCCACAACTCGGCTATCGTGACTTTCCAATCCTTGTCCAATCATTCTTCATGATTAATATGAATTATAAATGTTCATGATTAATGAACATATTTCATCTATGATATGGATGATAATCCATGTGATGTGTAACGTTGGATGCTATAAATATATCTATTTAAATGTATAGTATCGTTCGACACTACGACGAGGATGGGCTAACCGCCTGTCATGTTGTCATATGGGGTATGACAACATGACAGGCATATGCGATTGAAAAGTGTTTCCAAAGATTTTTTTTCTTATGGAAAAGGGTGGCAAACGAGCAGGTGGCTCACGTGATGTGCCCAAGAATTGGGGGAGGGGGTGTGTGGGCCTCCGGTTACCTTCACTCACCAGACAAAACGCAGAAGTTTGTTAGACTTCTACTTCACGCCGGTATTCTGTGAGGTTGCTGATTCGTGGCTCTACCACTACACATTGACCGGGAATCGAACCCGGGACCTAGGGATGGTAGCACCTTGAAAACCGGTGTTTACGCCACGAAGGTCGTCGATTATACTTTGAAGATACATACTTAGGAACGTTAGCAGTAGTTGAAGCCGACGGTCATAATGACAATGACTACGATATGCTATAAATAATAATAATATAATATATTATCTTCACTCCATTCCCATCCCTTTCCCATTGGCAGAAACTATTAAACGCCAAATTCTTCTTTTATCATCAAATACCTATGTACCGAACAGTATCTGTTAACCATAATATATTATTGCCTAACTCCAAACCGTTAAGCAGTGCATTGATTTATACCGTCAACTCAGTACATGATGACTCGTAGACACTAAGCAAATAAATAAATTTAGGCAATGTTTATGATTCTTTTGGGATTCTGTCATTAGATCCTAACGTGACAATGGGACCAAACTGAAAGAATACCATTTGAAACAAAAAAAGTATTTTTGAAATCGGTTTACATATAACAGAGTTAGGATGTGTGGTAACGGTGTAAGAATGTTGCCATTGCCATTCTTCCCGTGGATGTCGTAAGAGGCAAGAGAGCACAACTAATGCTCTAATCCCAAAGTAAGTAGCTAAAGCACTTGTGTTGTGGAATCAGAAACAAGAAAAGTAACAAGAGCACAATACAGAAAAATTCACCCGTCCAAGAGTTGAACTGGGACATTAAGAAAACCGTTCTGTACGCCACTCATTCAAAGAGCTCGTCAAGAAAATTTCAAGGAGAAGTCAATGTCTGATTAGTCAATATTCATATTAGAATTTTGTTATTTGTAAATGCCTTCCACATACTAAATTCATATGTATATAAATTTAGTATTTCAATTCAATTCTTTAGTTGGCAAAATGTATATGTAATACCACGACCATATTATAACACAATATTCAATGGCCACCGCTTGTATATATTAATAAATTGTAAAAGTCCACTGTTGGACATAGCACTCTTCTATAAAGGATAGATTTCAACACCGTCGGATGGAGCAGATTACCGATCGGAGTACAAGACACCTTAAACTCATATGCAGCTGCCCATCAACGGTCTGTTAAATTGTAGTCTGGTATTTCTTGAGATGATTGTCCCGCCATCTATATATTTATTTTTTCCTACGACGTCTTTCCCGTCACCCAGGAGAAGAAGGGGATACGCCGATACCACATGTCATGTATATGCCATAATGCCATAATACAAAATTATAAAATAAGACTATACTTATTAACTATATCTGCATTAAAAACATCTGCTATTCCATCGGTATTGCATGGGCGGCTGCAATCATTTACCATCACGTAAGCCACCTGCTCGTTTGCCTCCGTATTCTATAAAAAAAAATGAAATTGATATCTAGCTTAGCCTATGATTAGGTGTTGTTTGCGACGCGCGTGATTCAGGTTCGACCGCCAGGCCGCTACGTACATTGTTACAGTAGGTGTCAATTCGCAAAAACAAGACTCTGAACTCAAGGGTCTATTCTTTTTATAAATTTATTTTTACATAATTATTCGATTCAAAAATGTTTTAATTTTAATTGGAATAATATTTGTATAATATTATGTTAATGGGATGATTTATTATTTGTTATCGAGAACATTCAGTCTTTATATTAAATTAAATGTAATGGCTTATTATAATAATAACAAAAACTCTACGATATTGTATGAACATTTAAAAATAATTAAAAGAAGTTATTAGTTTTAACAGAAAAAAATAATTTTATAGAAATATTTAAGTGTTCATAACTATAGGAAGGGACCGTTCCCCTATTATTATAAATATTCTTATCGCGTTAAAGGAATGAACCGTTTTAATATTTAATTTATGAAATTAATATAAATTTTGTAGTATAAATCTATAGCAATAAAAATTATTTGTGAAATCCCCAGTTGCCATCCTGATATAGCTTAATTATAAAAAAGAATTTTAATAGTATATTATTACTATTAGTGTACTTACTCTACGACCAAATCTAACCAATTTTTACCACTTCTGTGTCAAAGCTAACATTCCTTACAGTCACATGGACAAAAAGTCAACTTTCACTCGCGTACTTTTTCCGATACTGCGATCGCTGAGGCCTACGGCGTAGCGAAACAACCGCGCGCGTAGACTTCTACAACGCTAATGGCGGGAGCCAGCCTCAACGCGTCACAGACTAATAAGATTATGTTACAATACAAGTCAAATTGCCGGTACAAAAACTGACCTACTGTAATATTTTATACATTTTACAGATATAACTCGTTATGGGTTGATTTATTTTTGTGACTGTAATTCAAATTTAATTCAGTTGATATTTTTCCGTTACGCGGAAGTCACATGTAAAAAGATTATCTTCCTGACACTATGAAACCTTATAGTTTATGATGTAAATAAACACTTTTTATTCATCTCTCATATTGTAGTACATTTGATTGTAGATTTTGAATTTCAAACGCTTGTGTAAACAAGAAAAAAAAATAATTTCTTTCGATTGTATCTTTTTCGTCAGAAACGCCTTATAACGGAACGTTGGTAGATTTATAAAAGACCAAAAATAAATGACAATTGTTTCACTTTTTGTTTCTTATTTCGATGTATATAATATACAATTTTATTTAATTTGTAATCATTATTATTTTTAACAAAAAGAAACTGGGTATTGAATTAAGAAAATAAATGTTAATTAATTTTAATATTACTAAATACATGACACACGGATGACCTCTGTGAACGAAAATCGTGGCATATTGGTTTTCATGAAACACTTTTTCTACATTTCACGGGTCTGGGTGTTTGTGGTACCTTCGGTGTTTCTGATTCCATAACACAAGTGCTTAATTTATTTACTTTGGGATCAGAGCAATGTATGTGATCTAAAAAATGTATGTGTCCATGTATGTATTTTTTATATATAAAATACCTTTTTAGCATACAATTGAAGAAATAATAGTTTCTTTTATGATCATAAATATAAAAATTTATATTTAATACTAATAACTTGCAAGTTCTACAGCATCGGTATATAAGATCAGATTTCCTTAAAAAACACTAAACTTACGTAACTTAAAAATCAGGTATGCAGTATCGAAAGCCAATAAATTATCTAAATGTGTTTATTCGGGCTGCGGAGACAGAACTGACAAATGCGCCACAAACTGGCTAAGTTATCCCGAGTCGGCTCCCGCGGGAATGAGGAAGTCTGCCGGTGCACGTGCCATGTTGTACATAGATTATTTAGTTCGGTGTTAAAGTTATACAGAAGCGACATGTGAGTGAAATTTTCGGTAACAAATCCTCTTAATGATAATGATAACAACAACAACAAAAAAGTCTTATTACTCATATTAATGAGTCCCGATAGCTGAGTGGTTGGATGGTTGGAATTTCAAGTCAAAGAACCCGAGTTCGATCCCCAGGTGGCAGGCTCATACCAATGGGTATTTCAACAACTTAGGTACGAATTATATCGTATCTTAGACAAAAAGTCGGCGACGGACACATCAGCTGTCACATAACATATTATCGGTGGGAGGTGAGTCAAAGGGACTTAATTGTCTAGACTAGTCCTCTGTCTACCCCTGTATTGGGAATAACTTGAAGATATTTATTTATTTATTAATGATAATCAAAGTTGCAATTTCCCTTGTTTGAAACAAGCATAATATCAATACTTTTTTTAAGTAATACTTCGTTACGTACTCATGACTTGGAGAGAAAGCTGGTGAATGTGTCGAGCGTATTAATAAAGTGTAATCGGGCGAAGCAAACGAAAATTGAGAGAGAAATATAAGAGAGTGAAACAAGAAAAGTTACGTTTCGTATATTAATGTGGGCGCAAGAGAGAGATGAGAAATTTATATTTCTAGAAAATTAATAAATGTATAAACTAAATGTATACTACATTTAGTTACATATCATATGTACGTAACAATATATCATTTTAAACATTTCACTTATCGTAAATAGTCAGCTACAAGTTAATTATATTTTAAAGACTCGAACCCGCGCGATTTTGTATCAAACTTTTTTTCAAGGAGACAAAGTATTTTTCGGTGCTAGCCGTAATTTCTGACACCCTTAAGGCTTTAATCTAGTAAACACTTCTGTTGGTCATTATTTAGTACTACGTGTGTCCTTTCGTCTCTTTTTGAATTAATAGTGTTTATAAACTGCTCAGTTCTGTAACGCTTGTAATATTTATTGCATTTTTGAAGTACCAACGGCATAGGTAATAACCCTAATACAGCAAATACCTTCTACGTTATGATGTCTGTGACGTCTATAACGCCTAGTTTTTATCAGCTGCCACCAGTGCCTGCCCGCAGAAGATACTGTAGAACAAACAGTGCGGATTCAGTATGTTTAAATTTTAACATTTATTTCATGAACTCGACCATTTTATCACGCAAGTAAAATTTTCAGATTTCTTTACTAATTTCAAGGCAAAAAGTGTGAGTAATTACTTATTTAAATTTATTGTAAATATTGTTTAAGTAAACAATTTTTAGGGCACGTTTAAATATTCTTTTGGCATGCTTAGAGATTTTCGTCGCGTTATCGAAATGATTGATTCAGCAAAAGGTATGACGGAAATCTGTCACTGCATGTGGCCACATGGATACGGCGTAGCAATATGATATAAGCCTTTAAACAAAACGATTTTCGGATTTTATCGCGTTTTTAATTAATTTTTAACAAACTATTTTTACTTCCCGACATTTTGGATGCTTTACAGAAGTGGTCATGGTCACGTAAAATATGAAAATCATTTTATTTATAATGTGTAGTATTCGCGTATACGTGTAATACAAGAAATCATTACCTAAGCCTTTATTTACGTGAATGTTTATGAAACGACTAAAGGGAAAGCTTTAAATACTGTAACCGTAACGTAACGAAACCGACAGGTCAGTAACGTCTAATATTGCGATCAAAAATCCAAATCATATCAAGTTAATAATTATCTAAAAAAATATCTTCACGCTATTCTCAATACTGGTGTAGAAGGAGGCCTAGAAAATTAAGTCCATTGGACCCACCTATCAGCGAAAACATTTTTTTGGGACAACATGACAGATATAAATCGTACATAAGTTTTTGAAAAACCTATTGGTACGAGCCTGCCTCCTGAGGGTCGAAATCGAGTGTATTTACTCGAATTTAAACCCAACAACATGGCTATCGAGACTTACATATTTTTCTCCTACTTGCCTTTTACGACATCTTCGGGTATAAAGGGTCGGTGAATTATTTCGCCGTGACCCATCGGCAAATATACCTTAAATAAAAAACAATGAATTATTGTATATCCACAAATCACTGTAATCATAGTTATTAAATTATTACATTATGATAACTACTTAATAATTATTAAGTAATTATCCACTGTAATTACATATTATATTTATGTTTTCTTTCGGCAGTCACCTCTGGCTGAAAACTATTTAAATTTACGTTTGATTTATCAGCTACGACCACCGAGTGGTTGTAGTAGTCGAGTTGGTGATATGAATTTAATAAAAAATACATATTTCATTTAAAGAATTTCTCTAAATTTGTCTCCGCTTCATATTAAAAAGTATTTTTTGTTGCTTGTGTTATATATTTAAAAAAAAGTTAAAAAACAAAATTTTATAATGCTATATTGTATTATCTCAGACTTTTTATCTAATATTTAAATAATTCACCGATTGAGGTACAGATTTTAATATCTCATATCCATGATAATAACTAAAACCTAAGTGAGATGCAATTTCAACACGTCTGTGCATTCCCAGTAGAACATTTATCAAATATCTGTTTGAAGCTGCAGCGGGGCGGGCGGACAAGCGCCGGGAATTTCATCTGAGTTGTGAGCTGGAATTCCTTTCCCATGGTGACTCGTACCTGGAATTATGTGCTTCAGTCGAAGTATAATTTAGCACTTTAAAAGCTAAGTGCTAGATGTATTTCAAACTTTTATTTTTTATGTATTCATTTACTTATTCATGGTTGATATGTTGTGTTGGACCCGATGGCGTAGTTAGGAGGGACCTTGCCTTTGAAACTAGGATTCGAATTCCGCTAGGGGCAAACATTTTTATGATGAATATGAATGTGTGCATTTATAAGGTTCTAACATTCATCTCTTACGACAACCAGTCCAAGAAAAGGTGTATTCTTATATAGTAACCACATGGCAGATGTAAGTGTATACTTGTAAAGATTTCTGGCATGAAACCGGAAACAACCTCATCGATCTCAGAGATTGAGTGCTTACTGAATAAACGTGGAAAATGAACCGTTACTTTAATATCGTTGTAGGGATGCCAGGAATATGCATATAATTTTTTAATGGTTTTGCGTACTTTTCCCTATATTGAGTTTTCTATGTTTTGATTGATTGTCTTGAGAAGCATAAGTCTTTAAAATAAAAAAAATAAAGAAATAAAATATATTTACGCAATTCTCAATACAGGGGTAGACAGAGGTCTAGTCTAGACACTTAATTGTCTAGACTAGACCTCTGTCTACCGCTTCAACCCACCTTCAACCGATGCTATTTTCGGGACAATATGATAGGTGGTGAGCCCGTCGCCGTTGGTCCAAGCCAACGATATAATTCTGACATAAGTTTTTTTCAAAAACCCATTAGTATGTGACTGCCGCCTGGGGGATCGAATTCGGGTCTCTTGACTCGAAATTTCGACCACCCAACCACACGACTATAGTGTCTTTTAATAAAATAAAGTAATTCGAAATCAGTTTTTACTAGAGCTTCCCAAATAATCTTTGACACTCACAAGGCTATTGACATGGCATGTCAATATGGGCCGGCTCGACCGGGAAAGTACCACGACCACACAGAATACCGGCGTGAAGTAGAGGTCTAACAAACTTCTGCGTTTGGTCTGGTGAGTGTCGGTAACCGGAGGCCGACACACCCCCCTCCCCCAATTCTGGGGGGGGGGCACTAAGGCTGGCAACGCATCTGCTATGCCTCTGGTATTGCGGGTGTTCATGGGCGGCGGTAATCACTTACCATCTCGTGAGCCACCTGCACCTTTGCCACCCTTTTCTATAAAAAAAAAAAACATTTATTCATTTTGTAATATTCGCTTATGTTGCGGGGTTAAAAACATGTTACTAGCAAGTAAATAATATTAACAGAAAATGTAGTAGTTAATTGACTCAGGCGTTACTTTGCGGAAATTCATTGTAAAGTTGTAATGTAGTGTTTACTAATCTCACGCTGACTATGGATGTTTCTGAGTTGATAACCAAATTTCTACATCAAAAACCTGTTTCTCTTAGAGTTTTTACGACACCCAGAGAAAAATAGGAAGTAGGATATTTCAA
Organism: Sericinus montela; assembly: GCA_029286605.1. Classification (NCBI taxonomy): domain Eukaryota; kingdom Metazoa; phylum Arthropoda; class Insecta; order Lepidoptera; family Papilionidae; genus Sericinus; species Sericinus montela. The sequence continues at coordinate 7,755,708 of JAGSMR010000016.1, forward strand.
CATCATTACCACACGGACTGAAAACTTATATATATAAACTGAGAACCTCCAGGTTCGAATGGTATACTCACAGATTTACATGCTGCAGGCTCTGAGGTCCCAGGTTCGATTTCTGGACGGGTCAATAAATCAAACCACTTTTTTACAGTTTCCTAGGTCTGGGTGCTTGTGGTACCTTCATTCTTTCGGATTTCATGACACAATGACTTTAAATAAATATAAATTAATACATGTATACATACAAAAAGACAACGTACATGAGGACACGTGCTCTGATTTCAAAGAAAGCAGCCAAGCCACTTTTGTTATGGAATCAGAAACAGCGAAGGAACCACCCGAGAAAAAGTAGAAAATGTGTTTTTTTCTATATTGACCCGTCCGAGAATCGAACCCGGGACCACAGAGCTGGTGACACCATGAGAACTTGTGTGTTCTCCGATCGTCCACGGAAATCGTGGCTATAATTACTTTCTTTGAGATTAGAACAATGTGTGAGATGACTTTATCTATATATGTATGTATTTATTATTATTACGTCCATCAAACGTACATATTGCAACTCAAACATGTATGTACGCGACATTGCAATGGCTACGCGTAATCCCACTAACAAACGTTCGTAATACCAGATTAACATTATAAACGAGCGTATAATACAAATGAACGCCCGTAGCGCTACGGTTATCGGTACTATTGCAAATAATGAAATGGACAAGTCTGCGAATAAATAATCTATAATATTACATATAGGTCTAGACGTGTTATTATGAAATGTGTATAATGGTGCATGTTACCTGGTCCGAAGAAAATGAGCACCACCGTGCAAAAAAAAATTAAAAATGCGAACGGGATTTGAACCCGCGACCTCCACCATACTCTCTCCACTACTGCTCTTACTACGAAGCCATTCATTTCATAATAATAGTTATGGCTTTGATGACAAAATTTTCAGTATAAAAAAATCATTTAAAAAAACCCATAGATAAGAGCCTGTCAACTGGGGATCGAACTCGCGACTCTTCACTTGAATCCCGATGTCCCAATCACTGGGCTATCGTAACTATTATTGTGCGAAATATATCATTTTGGTATAAGAATCGTTACTTGGACATTCTTATGGACTATGTGAATATCTCTTATGAATGAAACGACGTGACAGGTGGTGAGCCCGTCGTGTTCTTTATATAAAATACAATTCGTACATAAGTTTTTGAAAAACCCATTGGTACCAGCCTGCCACCTGGGGATCGAACTCGAGTCTCTTGACTCTAAATTTCGACCACCCAACCACTCGGCTATCGTGACATATTTTTATCATTTACGATACATGTTTATATTGTTAATAAATTAATAAAAATTCTTACGATATTAATAATTAAATATCAATGCGAGACGGGACCCGACCGCGAACTCGGTGTGAACTCACTCATTGTTAAGACATGAGTTTAGTTTTTAATTATTAAATGAATGTACTGCATTTATAATAATATACGTGTCGAATTTATAAACTAATTTGTTCAAATCTTCACGTCATTCTCAATACAAGGATAGACAGAGGTCTAGACAATTAAGTCGTTTTTTAAGACGGTATAAAAAACTCATTGGGCAATAACTTCAATCCCCATGATTACTCATGGGGAGATGTAGTGGAATAGAGGTCAATTAATTTTACAGATGAGCGTTATTTCACCATGTAAGTGCTACCAAGTGTGTGTGTGTGTGTGCGCGTGTGTGTATGTGTGTGTGTGCGCGCGTGTGTGTGTGCGCTAGTACCTTAATCAAAAACTGTTTTTGATTTAGGTACTAGCGAAACGACATATCGTCTTCCACTTCATTTGCGTCAAGTCACGATAGCCGAGTGGTTGGGTGGTCGGAATTTCAAGTCGAAAGACCCGAGTTCGATCCCCAGGTATCAGGCTCGTACCAATGAGTTTAAAAAAAAAAACTTATGTACGAATTATATCGTTGGCTTGGACATAAAGGCGGCGACGGGCCCACCACCTGTCACGTTGTTCCGAAAATATCTTCGGTGGAAGGTGGGTCGAAGGGACTTAATTGTCTAGACTAGACCTCTGTCTACCCCTGTATTGGGAATTGCGTGAAGATATTTATTTATTATATTTATTTACTTCATTTGCAATCATAGTCCGGTTTTACTAGAATGCTCTTATGTTTCCTCAATATTGAATGAAGAATATATTATTTTCTGATTGATAATAATTGACATGTTTTATAGAGACTATCACTATAGCACCTTTGTATCTTGAAATACATAACTTTTAGTAATGCCCTTTGAGCCCTTTTTACTACAAGGAATCCTGTTTTGAGGGCTCCACCCCAAATATGAATGCAGTATGTAATTACCGATTGTACAAGGGCGACGTATATTTTATTTAAAAGATTTGTTTTACAATTTGTAACTGACATATTATTTGGAACTACCGGTCTCAGATTTTTAAACATCCAAATAAATTTTCTAACTCTTACTGCCATATTTTCAACTTGAGGATACCATGACAAGTTTCGATCAATGATTATTGTATAGTAGCCCAACTACAATGGGCACTGTTTATTAAATTACATGTGTGAATTCTTATATAAAAATCTTTATCTGGTTGTGAATTATTTTGTATACTGTAACTGTATACTGTAAACTGTAAAGAAATTTTATTTTTAGATTTAAAACCATAAATTTCATCAAACGACAATTTGTAAATCTGCCATTGTTCCATAAATGGTTCTTTTGACCCAGAGGAAATCGGCGAACGAAACTCGGTATACCTCCTCTTTTTCAAAATTTTCATACTATATAATAACAAGCCTTTATGAAGGAAGCAAATAATAGTCCCACTTATACACAGACAGTTATTTATTAATTTATATAGTTTAATTTAAAAGCACGTTTCGTCAAATCCGCTTGAATAATGATAATTGAAACGTACAAACGTAAATGCGGTCACGCTCGCAATAGGAATAATTAATATCGTGTTCTGATTACAAAATAGAAACTAACTACTCGCTTGTTACAGAAGGTGGTGGTCTGGGGGGAAATATTATTAAATAAACGAGAGGATTTTAAAAAATATCCGGCGAAGCTCACGGCTTCACAAGGATACTGTGGTTATCGTTGCGAAGCTTCTCCGTCTATGTCAAAGCGTCCTTACCGCACAGGAAAAGGCTTTATAATTGTAGATCTATGGGCATAAGTGTGCTCCCTATTTTTAGTTCGGCCACAAGGTGGTAAGCTTGTGTTTTCAAAAACTTGACTTATGTGTTTTTAAAAACTTATACACCATTTATATCGTTAGCATGGACATAATATCTTCGGTGGAAGGTGGGTTGAAAGGACTTAATTGTCTAGACGTCTGTATTGAAAATGGCGTAAAGATATTTTTTCTCTTACGTTTAACGTTTTTAATCAAGTATCCTCCAATTGCAGGTCTATAAATAAAATTTAACCTGTGCGACAGCGAAATAAGTTTCATTTAAATAACATTTGTCATTGAACGATTAATTTTTTTATTCCGACCGAAAAAAATGTTAATAAAATTTAAAACTTCGTACACTTTGTCCTCGTAAGCTAATATGATTTTGGTAGTAGGGGCCTTGTTAATCTCAAAGGCTAATGACAGATAGAGGGATAACCATCACGAAAAAATATCTGACGTACCTCGTCTAGGGAGCAAGGTGTCTAGTACTCCGATCGCCAATCCGCTTGTTGAGTGTTGTGATTATGGTAAAGTGGAAGAGGCTTTTCCCATGGTAGGGTTATGGGAGAGGCCTCTATCCAGCAGTGGACAGCAGTTCAGAAGTCCAGCAGAGCAGATTGTTATGTATGCAAGTTCACTATCTTATGAACTATTACAGGAAAAGGAAATATTTCATTTATATTGTGATTGACATTAAGCCTAAATAAGGCAGAATGTAAAGCTTTATAATCTGTTTACGTTTATAATCTGTTAACGAAGACAACCATCCTATTACCTAATTAGATAAATTAAACTCAATAAAAATATTTTAATATCCGTAAATAGAATAATTAATGAAATTTTCAGCAAACAGAGTTTTAATAAGTGATGCCTCTTTGACTGGCCGAGTGTGAAATTTACGTAACTTGTTGATACACGATAAACGACGTCATGTTCTTGTCTTAATTATGAAGAGGCTGTTTTCAATCATCCGGGTAGCGCTTTTATGAAATGTTTTAAATTTTTATGTTCTCGCGATAAGAGTAGTTAGAGGTTATAAACAATTTTACGTCATAATTGTAGCGGACGATGTACAGGAAAAAGGTCGTACAGTAGGGTGATCGTGACCTGGGGAGGATGTCTCCTTCACCAGTACTAGTTCTCGTAAATATGCGTCTCACTGTGAGAGCTTCAATAGCGCGATGTAGGATATCGATGTGTTTCCTGAATTATCCGCAACTGGTGAGTTTCTAATGAGGAAAAGGAATGAGTATATGTCGCCACAGTGGTCTGTAAAAATACCCTGCAGGATGTAGGCCTCTACTGTACAAACGGATTGGCGATCGCATCAGCACCTTGCACTTTAGATGCTAACGTCACCGATCTTTATAATTTAGATTAGGAATATTTGCCAGGTCGGAATTTCGAGTCAAGAGACCCGAGATTAATGCCCAGGTGGCATGCTTGTACGAATTATATCGTTGGCATGGACGTAAAGACGACGACGGGCTCACCACCTGTCACGTTGTTCCGAAAATATCTTCGGTGGAAGGTGCGTCAAAGGGACTTAAATGTCTAGACTAGACCTCTGTCTACCCCTGGGAATTGCGTGACGATATTTATTTATTTTATTTTATTTATATTTGCGACAGTTATTCCGCGAATTATCGTTACCTAATTTCATTTCCCAGGTTTACGTCTCTTACAACACCTCCTAGTAAGAAAGGGAGGTGGTATATTCTTCAGAAACAACACGGTTTTCTTTATATCTCCATATCTGATTCAGGTACTCGTTATCTTGCTGCTTAGGTTTCGTAAAAGTAGTACCTTTGGAATCAGAGCAATGTATGTGAATTTGTCCTTATATGTATGTTCTTTCTTTACAACCTATCAAGAGTCCACAGCTTAGAATAAGTCTCTCTCAATTACATAAATAAATATGTATCTGTGTATGTACATATTTATTTATTTATGTATATATTTATTTAGTTGTTATTTATTAATCAGACGCTCCTGCACATCACCGGTCTGCTAATTTTTGTCAGGTTAATTTATCGAGATGGTTATCCCGCCATCTGTCGCTACCAATGTAATACTGTACCTCATAGACACGTAGTGGTAGAACGGGAGTATTATTATTATTATGCCGAATACACACACGTCATATAATTGAAGCATGTATATTTTCTGCTGAAATATAGTTGTCAAAGCGGTGCCCTACTTATGTAAAGTGAACGGAGCCGACGCGAATGCCATAATAGTTTCCGAACTTTAGCAATGTAGTTAATTGGAAGTTACTTAGCTGTACACCAGAGTTAATATTGAACGCTCCAGTTTAATTTAAATTGAAAAAACGTTTGGTAGTGTAACAGTGAGAAATTTATTTCTTCTATGTGATTTTATGTTTAACATCCATGACTCAAGCAACAACGTTTGTATTCAAAAACCTGAGCGGGATTCGAACTCACAACTATTAGCTGGGATATTTGGTGGTCTAATGATTTAAACAAAATACAATAAACACTGAGTACTATTATAGAAGTCACTTCTCGTTTTCGGCATTAATTTTGTTGTTTCAAGTAAGTGATTATACGGTTTCATGGATTTGTGCAACGGCCCGAATGATAACAGTTACAGTCGGGAAAGTGATGCTGCAAGTTATTTTCTTCGGCTAGTTCATAATCAAAGGAATATATCGGTATTTGTTTGCTTTTCGTGTAAAATTCGGGATTTTTTCTTACAGATTTACAAACTTCAAACATAGACAAAATAACTGCCACCGCTGCTTCGCCGGTAGTTTGACTCTTAGCGGCGCCTGTGAATGTCCCATTAAAATCGGTCCAGCCATTTCTGAGATAAGGCGGAACAAATACAATATTAAAAATAGGCGACTAACGCACCTTTTTTTAATACAAAGATATAAATTCAAAGATTTATTTTATCTTTATTTATATTATCTTTATTTATATTTAAAAAAAAGTCACGACAGCCGAGTGGTTGGGTGTTCGGAATTTCGAGTCAAGAGACCAGAGTTCGATCCCCAGGTGGCAGTCTCGTACCAATGGGTTTTCCAAAAACCTATGTACTAATTACATCGTTGGCTTGGACTTAAAGACGGCGACAGGCTCATCACCTGTCACGTTGTCCCGAAAATATCTTTGGTGGAAGGTGAGTCGAAGGGACTTAATTGTATAGACTAAACCTCTGTCTACCCCTGTATTGGGAAGTGCGTGAAGATATTTATTTATTATAATTATTGTTTATTTATATTTCAAACCGACGCAAACCTAGTTTCATTAGTTCCAATGAAGGCATCTAGGCCAGATTCCATCACAACGTTACATAGTTAAGAGATCTACTGAAATTAAATTCTTCGACATCGCAGACTGTCTCACGTATCTTGTGACATCAATAAGCAGTTCAAATATATATGAACAGATTATTATTTTTAACTAGTTTAAACTGGTCAGGCATCGTTGTGCTTCGGTTTCATATTTATAGATAGGAAAGTTAAAAAAGCATCTTGACATTCTAACCAATAATGTGTTATTATTTGTTAGAAATTCACAAAAGGCTTAAAAACAAAACGAATTACATTTCTTTAAAGCAGTATATTTGAGAAAATATTTCCCGTTCTCCAATTATACATACCCGGATACAGAGCCTTTATAAAACACTTTTGGGTAAAGTGGATGGGTGATTGGAGTTCGAGTAAAGAGACCCGAGTTCGCTCCCCAGGTAGTAGGCTCGTACCACTGGGTTATTTCAAAAACTTCTGTACGATTTACATCGTTGGCTTGGACATAAAGTCGGCGAGGGAAGCTGGGTCCACTGGACTCACATGGAATGGCGTGAAGATTTATATAAATTATAAATAAATACATTCATAGACAGGGACAACATCACATAAATTGCTTTGATCCCAATGGAAGTTATTTCTGAGAATAAGTAGGATATGGGAGCTTATAAGTATGTATTTCGATATGTATTCGTTGTCAAGCGTAGTAAATATGTATTATATAGTAACTGAGACTTCAAATATAACCCAAATACGTAATCTACTATGACGATGACACGAGGGAAGCTCCAATTTGTGAAGTTTGAATATTCATTCGGCACCGTTACGGTCGCCTGGTCTTTGTTAAGGCAGCCCTTGTAATTCTGAAACTTTATTAGTTTAGAACAGAATAATCCATTCAACATTCCGAGTATTTTTTTTTTTTGGTTTCTTAAAATTGAATTATATTCCATAATAATAGAACGACGCAATATTTTAGTTGGTAGTGAGCCTGCCTTTGAAGCCAAAACAATAACACATAAATATATGAATGTTTTTCCCCCGAGTCATGAATATAAATAAATATCCATGACTCGACTACAAACATGTATATTTATCAATTTGTATCCAACATCGGGCTCACCACCTGTCACATTGTCCCAAAAATTACTTCGGTGGAAAGCACATCGAAATGACTAAATTGTCCACACCTCTGTCTACGCCGGTATTGGGAACGGCATGAAGATATTTTCTTTTAATTTATTACAAAAATATATAGATACTCTGCTTTAAAATCCTTTTATCCTTATATCTGCAACTCAAGGTTGTTCTTGTTGCGTTTTCGATAAAGGGTTAATATATTAATCCATATTTTAATTATATGCAGGAGTTAACATTAAATAATCACGGGGATCGAATATTGTTTTGCAATTGGTTTACTAATTTCGCTGCATTTAAAACGAGGTAATCATCGGAATCACTATCAAAGTATAACGAGATTATGAGCTGGTTTGGATGGTAATTGGATCACATAAAATTGTTTCTATGTTTGTGGTGTTTATGGGGTGTTTTTCATTGTTTAGTTATTTTAGTGTATATGTTATTTCCACTGATAAATAATCTTTTACATTTCTTTTTTTTTCCTACTTACCAAATATACACTTTATTATTTAAAAAAATGTGTTTACGTGCTTATGTAATATGTACTGTTCTGTCCTTCATTTTTATGTTGCGTTTTTTAATTATTTGTAATTGTTTGTATTTCGTATGGTCTCAATATATGGCCTCTAAACACTTCATTTTATTGGGAAGAAAGACTTTAGCCTACGTTGATTAAGTGAATTTGTGATGCTTAATGTAATAAATGTTACATATTATACGTTACAGTTATGACATTTCATATAAAAGCCGATATTGGTATAAATTTATTTATTTATTGCCAATATACACTATCCTTACAGGAAAAACCCAATGCGATAGCTTAATACCGATATTATTAAAGATATGTTAATAACATTATTAAATATTATATAATATTATAAAAAATATATCTTACTTAAAAATCCTATAGCATATAAACCATATTGCTATCATTGTTAGATCACTCCGGGTGCAAGAATACAGATAAACCTCTTCGGCAATGAGGTTAAGGGGATATATGTACATATACATGCCATATACATGGCAGGCAGCAGAATCTCAGATACAAGGTAACCAAGACCGGTTTGGGAAGGACGTCATTAAGCGTATTTAATCTACCACATAAATAATATTTAAGAGTCTGTTCGTAATTTCAAATTAAAAGGTTTACACTAAATGCATATGAAAGTATATATGGTAATTACATAAAAAAACTATTTTTAAAATTTTTACCAGTCTATCTGTGTGTTTATTCTGGCTAACTTCTGAAACTGATTATAACAGTACATTTACTGGCAAATAGTTGATATTATAAGGAGAAAACTTATGCTACTTTTATGTTAGAAAAATAATTATGAATCTGCGTAAAGTATTAAGCCGCGAGAAAAGCCATGGGAGGCAGCCAGTACAATATAAAAATACTAGTACAAAGTAAACCGAAAACCGAAAGACCAAAGACTTTTTTTGGGACAGCGTGATATATCGGCGTCTATATGCCAAAACGTCGCACATAGTTTTTAAAAAAGCTCATTAGTGCTTGGGATCGCGCCTCTTGACAAGAATTCCGATCACCCAATCTTGGCCATCGTGAACTGTATTATTTTGTATACTCATGGTAATAATAAACTATAAACGACGACTAACTTTCGAACGAATTGTGACATACTGGTAGTATTGAAAACTTCTAGTATGTTTAAATTTCAACGAACTCACTTGTGAACTAAAATGTCAATCAGTTACGGTATTGTTGAAAGTAATCTCTGGTGAAAGGTTGATTGGATGGAACTTTCACTTTTTTTACCTTTTGAAATGTTGTGACATATTACCTTAAACGTCACTGCCTGACATTGGCATCGCTTTATTATAATAAATAACAATAAATAATAATAAAAAACTACACAGGTAAAAACCACATATCATACATTGCTCTGATCGCAAAGTAAATAGCTATAGCACTTGGGTTATGTAATCGGAAATAACGAACGTACCACAAGCACCCAGAACAGCAAGTCTTTTTATATGGTCCAGAAATCAAAACTGGAAACTCTGAGCTAACGATACCTTGAAAACCGGTATGTACACTATTCGTCCACGAAGGTCTATCACGTCCAAGGATTTTGGTCTGGTGTTTCGAGATGATAATCCGCCTCAGCCTACTTTTTTGCAGAACAGACCAATATCCAATGTTACGCAACCTCCCTTACGCGATATGCCTTTGTCCTGCGTTAGTCTGCACTGGACTCTCAAGCAGGACAATGATAAAGGATCAAAGCAGTGGTTTCTTACGGGCCTTTAAATGAGTAAGTTAAATAATTATTCTTGTAATTCAGATTCTATAATTTAAACTGAATTAAATAATAACAGTTTATAAATATTAGATATATTTCACGTTAACGCCATAAATAAACTTTGCAGGCTGAATGAGGAAACTCAAACTTGCTCGGAGAGCTATGTCCAGCTATGTTCGATGTTTTGCTACGTGATAGAATGCGTAACGGATACATCCGCAGCAGAAGGAAGTTAACCCAAATATCCGTACGGGCCAGCATACTGAAGTCACATAGCTCACATAGCGCGAAGAACTGACAACCGTTGGGGATGAACAATTTACAGTGACAGTTTCGTACAGGCCAACGCTATTTGGGGTTTCACTCCAACAAGATGATGGTTCACGATTATTTTTGTGGCCATCTTTGTTCGGCAGTGTACTTTTGACAAGTTACAAAGAAATAATAAAAGAAATTACACAAAAAAGGCATTTAAAATAGTTAAATGAATGGTAATAGTAAAATGAAATTCCATAGTACTGTGTGCTATTTAAATTGCGATTAAAATGAATATCAAACTTTTCCCGCTGCCCGTATAAAGTCCCAGTTTATTTTTAATATGCTGACTTTTGTGGTACTTTTTTTTTTAATATTAAACCGTTTATCTTTACTGTAACATTCTATAGTTTATGAATGACAACATAAATTAACAAATATATATAAGAGGTTTCAAACTCTCTATAAACAACAACGCTGTAAGGAGGTAAAGTGAATCCGCCTCAGTTACTTTCATCCCGGAGATAAATTGTTAAAATTTTGAAACAAACTGTGTTTATGTGAAGACAAACGGTCTGGAATAAAAAGTTCACATTTAGTATTATTTAATTCAAGGCCTAATGTTTTTAAAATTTTGCATAATTTTTTGCACGTTATCTGGTTTTCCTCCTACTGTTCCGTTATTCCGAATTTCAACTTTGAAATAATCGGTTGAATTGCTGAAAATGTATTCATTATTATATTAAAGCATATTTATTTATTTATATATTCTTTATTGTCACACCTTATACTAAGGGCTGCAATGGGCGAACTTAATGTCTAGTGGCATTATTTACTAGTCAAACTTTGTAATGGTGAAAAGTAGATGGTAGGTGCGAATTAGCAACAAAAATATAAGTTAATTCCTATATTAAGTAAGTATATACATATAAGCAATAAATATACTAATTCACAGTCTTTTATTAATAGCTACTTTAATTTAAAGTTTTATCACAACCAACATATCGCTGGCCAGTGCAGAGAAATTGATAAAAATTATACGGTCTCGTTGCGATTCCGGTCGGATTTCATCAATTTACTGTTCAAAACACCGCTGATGACCGATGAACCAAATAGGTCAATCAATAGTGTTATTTATTACTGAGTTGTTTGAAGTACCGGCTTTAATAACTATGAGTAGTTTTGGGGTCTCGTTTCGTCTTTTTTTATCTCACCCTACATTTAACTGGTCCGCCGATGCTGTCTATATCCAAGCTGTACATTGAATAGACGAAACACTATACTGCGTTTACATGTACCAGTCAAAAACCTTTCTGCATCAACTATTGGCAACTGTTGGAATTCAAATTCAAATCATTTGAATTTGATCATCTCATCGACATAAGTAATATGCAATGACATATATCGAGTATTACTTTTTAATCTACCACCGTTTTGCAACAAGGTTTCACTAACAGAGAAGAAACAGGCGGAACCAGGTGTCCTCCTTTTTGTCATTTTATCTTAAACAGATTACAATTTTGATCAAAGAATAATTAGAAACAGAATGGGAACAATCAACTCATTCCCATTCATTCATATAAAGTTTAATAACCCTTTTTATAAAGTTTGTTTTTAATAAATTTCTTGAACCTGTTAATAAGTAGGTTTTGTACATTTATTGGGATTTTGTCATAGAAGCATACACACCACCCACCACAAAAAAAGTCATGGCTAATGTTAAATATGATTTTCACTTTTTATGGATTAACGATAAGTAAGGATTTGACGATCTCCGCACTCCTGTGGCAGTTATCCGGTTATTAAATTGCCGCTGTGTTTTAAGCCTTAAGCTTCCAGTTTGGTTGCCGTACGGTTCCGGTTGACGTGCGGTTGTCGTTGCTGTATAGAAAACCCCTTTTTTTTTAATTTCTTTAATTGACTTAGGTGTTTTTATCATTAATAGCTTTCCATTGCAGGCTGAGTGACTTTGAGCTTCCTTATTCGGCCTGAATAATCCAATGAAGGACCGCGTCTTAGATCAACTAGCAACATGCACTGTTTTTTGTACTTTTGTCTTTAAATATTGAGGTATACTCGACGCGAAGATGTAATATGGAATATTAATACATTTCTTGGATATCTACGTACCCGTTAATAATTTAATCTTAAGCACAATCACTGTAGCGTAGACTGTATGGTGGACTACGTCTTCATAACAAAAGATACGGTCAGGTATTTCAGTACAATGGAAGTTAAGGAATTATTTTCTTTTTTTATCACAAAGGTTTTTAAAATTAAATTCTTAGTGGATGTTTATCTAATAAGCAATGAACAGTAGTTCGCCATCTAGCTAGAAAAATGTGTAGTATAATTAGGGACTATTGAAATAAGTAACTAATTATGCGTTTAATTTATTTAATGTTTAACCGAAATTACTTAATCAATGTTTACACCAAAGACAACTTTTGGGAAAACATAACAGGTTGTGAGAACGTGGCCGTCTTTATGTGCAATCCAACAATATAAATCGTACTTAAGTTTTTTTTTAAACCCATTTTTACGTACCCTGGGGATAAAAGTCAGGTCTCTCGATCACCCAACCACACGAACGAATATAACGCTAACACAACTGAGAAAGTTTGTTTTTACTCCACATTAATTTTCAGTGGTCGTCAGTGAAGTCACGATAGCCGAGTGGTTGGGTGGTTGGAATTTCGAGTCAAGAGACCCGAGATCGATCCTCAAGTGGCCGTACCAATGGGTTTTTTCTATAAACTTATGTACGAATTAATATCGTTGGCTTTGGACATAAAAGGCGGCGACGGGCTCACCACCTGTCACGTTGTCCCGAAAATATCTTCGGTGGAAAGTGGGTCAAAGGGACTTAAATGTCTAGACTAGCTCTCTGTCTACCCCTGTAGTGGGAATTGCGTGAAGATATTTATTTTTATTTATTTATTTTTATTTTTTTATTAATTTTCATACCCTGGATTTAGATATGAAAATCAATTGTTAAGGAATAAACTCCAAGTTAATTCTTAATTTCACTTTAAATCTTAGTACAGATTTAAATTTTTCATACAATAATGTTGCAAACAAAGCAAATATCGTTGTTCAAATTAAATTTCCTATCAACGCCCTTCGCTTACGACAACGGTTGCTAAATTATGACGCAATTTCTCAAAACTAACATCAACTATTGCGAATTTATTGCAATGTCGCTCAGACTCCGCACGTGGTATGATGGCGAGTTGCAATTTATTCAATTCAAATCGGTCGGTGGAAAAGTAAATACACAAATAAATTTCGATGATTATTATAATTATAAATAAAAAAAAATATATTTTTCTCACACAATTATTTATTTCGCTGCCAAATACATGTTAGCACGATGAAATATACGTGATTTGAAAAGATGAACTGTTTGATTTAACATGTTTACCCTAATCAATATTACACAAAATATTAAACATAAAACATTTCGAGTGGCGCCCACTCGTTTTCATGATGTCACCACCTCTAAAGTTCAATAAACAAAGATTTCCGATTCCTGGACGGGTCAATAAACAAAGGAATTTCTTTACATTTTCTCGGTATTCATAGTACAATTGTTGTTTCTACTTCTATAACAAGTGCTTGAACTTTGATATCAGAGCAATGTATGTGATGTTGTCCCTATCTATGAATTTATTATTATTGTACGGATCAAACTACCAACCCGCAGAAGCAAATACATACGTAACTATGCACCGGCATCACTACAGTCTAAACCGTGTACTGAGGAAATGCATTTGAATTAATCCGCTGATTCACTGAATGCTCATCCCGTTATAACATGCGCGCTGTAAAGCGATGCTGCAGGTACGTAATCCTATTAATGTCAACATGAATAGGATTTATTAATTGAGTAGTGGTTGTTTTGTGGGAATTTATTGGAGATTCATTTAACATTTATATACTCAATAATTTATTTTAATTTGCTGATCACTAGTGCCTACGAGGTAAAAATGGCGACGGTTTGGACCATGTGGTAAATATTCATAAAAGTGGTAGATATTTACATTTATAACTATACTCCTAACAAAATAAATACAAGTAGCCATACTCAAGGACTCAATGACCACATAATATATAACCGTTGAGGAAAAAGTATTCTGAAGTGGGAATTCTCGTTTAGGCAAACGCAGGGTAGGGAACCCCCCCCCCCACGATATGCTCTAACAACCTGCAAAATGGTATGAGGAGTAAATGGGTGCAGGTAGCTGAGGACTGTTCTTTGTGGTAAATTCTAAGTGAGGAGGTGAGGGTATTTCTATGTTCAGGATTGGACTCTTGATAGGCTGTTAAAAAGAAGAACATAAATGAACAAACTGTCCTACATATAACTACTGAACCTTACCCTTCTTACCAGAAGAGTGAAAATGAAGACAATATAGGGATATTCATTTCTCTCCCTGACGTTTGACTTAGGCTTATCTTCTTACAAAATATCTCAAAAACAAACGCTTCTTTTAATATCTACAGAAAGATGATCTTATCACTAAAATTGACAAAGATACTACGGTCGGATATACTATGGTTTGGGTACGATGAGAGAATCAGTAAAGAACGAATGAAATAGAAAATAAACAACGCGAAAGTTAAATAAAAGGGGATTAAGGTAGGTCGAGAATACCTCAAAGACCATGTAAGCAAACTTTTCGTATAGATAAGGATCAAAGGCACTTGGATACCGAGACGTACTTGTATGATGAAAATGATGAATTGAAAAAAAGAAAGAAATACGAAAGGATCCCGACAATTGGTGATCTATTTTCTCTTACTACGCCGACAGGGACTATACGTGAGGATACAAAGTAATAATAAAAGAAAACAATAAGTTATAAGAAAGATTTTTTTTTATAAAGTTGTTATTGAAAAAATTACTTCGCAACCCTCCGCATGAAAATATAAAAAGGGATATGTTACCTGGTCCGAAGAGAAGAACAGCACCACCCTCCCTCCCACAGATGAGTGCACTAATTCCACAGATGTGTGCACTAATTCCACTGTATGCACCACCACCACTACTCTCAAACCAGGTAACATATACGACCACCGAAAACGCGACACGTGTTTCGCCTCAAAACAAGGCATCCTCAAGCGAGTAGACTCTACGATGAGCGACCGCAGAGTAGTCGATATATATATATATATATATATATATATATATATATATATATATATATATATATATATATATATATATATATATATATATATATATATATATATATATATATATATATATATATATATATATATATATATATATATATATATATATATATATATATATATATATATATATATATATATATATATAAGATAGTTGTAGATCAACTCATCAACAACAATCGATCTAAGGGCAGTAAACACTAATTGTTTTTTAATACCTTCACTTATTTACAAATGGCGACGGGCTCACCTCCTGTCACGTAGCCTCGAAAAATCTTCGGTGGAATGTCATCAAGTAGAATCGAAGGGACTTAATTGTCTAGACTAGACCTCTGTCTACCCCTGTATTGGGAATTGCATGTATATGTATAATACTTATTTACCAACACTGAGGTAGACAGAGGTCTAGACGATTAAGTCCTTTCGACCCACTTTACACCGGAGCTTATGTTTTGACAACGTTTCAGGTGGTCAGCCTGATGCCGTCTAATAGCAACTCTCAGTGTTTAATATACTAGCAGCTTGGTGATGAAAGAAAACTTTTGTGGATATTATACAAGAGAAAGGGGAATAGTGGTGCGGGTCTCTTCTCTCACCAAATAAATAATGTAAAAGAAAATATTTATGAGATTTATCTAAGTAAGTATATTAACTAAGACGGTGATGGCTTAACCACGTGCTGTTCACCAAGTTGTACCAAAAATAAGTCGGTGAAAAGTAGGTTGAATTGACTCGTCTAATCTGTTGTCTAGTTCTGAAAAATATGTGAAGATATTGAATACTAATGGACTTATAACTCTTCGAGAGGGTACTTTTTTTTTATTAATTTTTTTTTATAGAAAAGGTCGAAAAACGAGCAGGCGGGTCACGTGATGGTAAGTGATTACTTATCGTGCAGTACCAGAGTCATAGCAGATGCGTTGCCGGCCTTAGAGTCCCCACCCAAATTGGAGGAGGAAGAGAGGGGAGGTGAGTGGGCATCCGCTTACCTGCATTCACCAGACGAAACGCCGAAGTTTGTTAGACTTCTACTTCACGCCGGTATTCTGTGAGGTTGTGGTACTTCCCCGGTCGAGCCGGCCCGTTCATGCAACAACAAAAGCTGCTGCGTGACTCTATCAATGTTAAAATATCACTTTTTTACTTTTTACTTTAATAGGAAATCCATTCTTATAAATTCACGATAGCCGAGTGGTTGGGTGATCGGAACTTCGAGTCAAGAGACCCGACTTCGATCCCTAGGTGGCAGGCTCATACCAATAGGTTTTTCAATAACTTATGTATGAATTATATCTTTGGCTTGGACATAAAGACGGCAACGGGCTCCGCCTGTCACGTTGTCCCGAAAATATCTTCGGTGGAAGGAGGGTCAAAGGTACTTAATTGTCTAGGCTATACCTCTGTCTACCCCTGTATTGGGAATAGCATGAATATATTTATTTATTTTATTCTTATACACACTCCACAAACGCTATTAAATTAAGTGTCATGGTTCATATATAGATAAATTAATTACTCTGGCAGGAATAAAAATATTCACCTCGGTGTCATCTTTACTTTTTTTATTTTGGTATGACACTTTAATGTTAGAAGTACTCCGCTTGCTCGTATAGATGGCATATGACAATCCAATACTTTAATTAAAAAAAACTCAAAGCTCTGGAGCATGCGGACATCTATAGTTCCATGACCTATTTCCGGAACGCATTCAAACGAAATGACGCTCCAATTTACGGAAAGCTTTAGCGAACCGGAATGATTTCGATTACGCACATGTAGCGCCAATTTCACACTCCTTTGGTCAAAGGGGAGGTGCTTGCATTAAGCACTGTTTACTGAGT
Source organism: Sericinus montela (assembly GCA_029286605.1). Lineage (NCBI taxonomy): Eukaryota > Metazoa > Arthropoda > Insecta > Lepidoptera > Papilionidae > Sericinus > Sericinus montela. The sequence continues at coordinate 7,772,896 of JAGSMR010000016.1, forward strand.
GCCCGTCGGAAATGTTCATTGTGGTGAAATTAGGTTCCATCTGTCAAAGAATATACATGCTCGTAACATATACGATCGGTAGAACAACCTTTAATGATTATTGTGTAATGTGACTTTATGCATAAAACGTTCGAGCCACCTTCCACCGAAGATATTTTGGGAAAACGTGTCAGGTGGTGAGCCCTATGTAATTTATGTATAAAACGTAAAGAAATGACACATCAATTGTAATATAAATAAAGAATGCCAATTGCCATCACTTATATGTGATGAAAGGCTAAGCTAATGTTTTAGGTTTTTAATAATTCACGATAGCCGAGTGGTTGGGTGGTCGGAATTTCGAGTCAAGAGACCCGAGTTCGATCTCCATGTGGCAAGCTCGTACCAATGGGTTTTCCAAAAACTTATGTACAAATTATGTCGTTGACTTGGACATTAAAAGGGCGACGGGCTCACCACCTGTCACGTTGTTCCGAAAATATCTTCGGTGGAAGGTGCGACTAAATTTTCATAAAACAAGCAGGTGGCTCACGTGATGGTAAGTGATTACCGCCGCCCATGAACACCCGCAATACCAGAGGCATAGCAGATCCGTTGCCGGCCTTAGAGTGCCCCCCCCCCCCACCTCAGAATTGGAGGAGGGGGGTGTGTGGGCCTCCGGGTTACCTGCACTCACCAGACAAAACGCAGAAATTTGTAAGACTTCTACTGCACGCCGGTATTCTGTGAGATCGTGGAACTTCCCCGGTCGCGCAACATCAAAAGCTGATGCGTGGCTCTACGACTGTTGTCTGCCTCTGTATTGGGAATAGCGTAATGATATTTACTTTATTTTTTATGTTTTTCTTAGCTTTGATTCGTTTTATATCGATGGCTGGCACAACGTTCTAAATTGGTGTGATATGAACCTGTGATGTCACACCACAATATGTAATTTAACATAATTTGATGCATGCATTTAATCATATTCAACAAAATTTGGACAGATTTATGCACGAATGGATATTGGGTTATCGATCCTTTTAATATACTCGTACGGTGCTTCGGTCATCGTACAGAACATATATTTATGATCTTAATGGTCTTAAAATTTGCGTACGTACCTGCGACGATCTATGCAAGTGAATTGCAGGACTTAAGCATGTTCTGTTACGAAGTTCTAACATAATTGTAATACTTAAAAAAAAGGTAATATGATGCCATTATTGCAAATAATATGAATGATGACGCCATGAACGTGAATAAATTAACCATATATACAGAAAAAATTATGTTAATATTTACAATACTTATTAACTAAAAACTATTATAATCGTAGAGCCCTACTCCTCGTGGCATGGTACCAAGAACGCTGGCTGCATTTCCACGTTGAATGGCTAGACTTAACCGTTGAGCGAGAAAAGAACCAGCCCTCTTGACACCAGCGGCAACGATAAGTCGCGGATACAATTCCTTTAGAAACTGCATCGCGCGGGGACCCCACGGACCGATTGTCTCTACGGCAAATGGAACAAATATATAGTCTCCTTTCAAAGACTCATATTTACGCCATTTACCCGATTCAGCTGCCTCTGATGCCGCCCCGGCCCTTATCGAAGTACCCTTGATATGAGAGGCCGCTAATGTATCGACGCAAGTTGCGTCCCACACAAGAGCTTTGCCTCTCTCCCAAGGGACTAAAGTCAAGCCGTCGGGTCTCTTACCATCCTCCCTAAATATTCCACAAGGCTCTAAAACCGATGGAATATTTATGGAAACAAGAGCCCTTCGGATGACCTCATTCAAGGAACCGTGACGAGATAGTCTGCCGGCACTTTTTTGGCATGAAAGTCCGTGGAGGCCTAACTCGTCGACGTCGCTGCCACAAGGACATCGATGTGGTTGACAAATCGATGCTCCCAATCGTATTCCTACAGCTATACGTAAACTTTCGTTATCTAGTAATGTACCAAGGTTACTTGATGGTAAAGCATGTAGCCAGTAACTGGATTCCTTTGTCGAAACACCTAGTCACAGTGAAAATTGTTCAGTAAGCATTTCTGCACATTCTGAACCAACGGGATATCCCACCGTTTTTGTGAGTTAGGTTCCAGTGGAATATCCTCGCCGGGACAGAGACGTAAACATGCTTCTCTTGCCTCGGTAGCAAAGGTCAAGTCCAAATCATTCTTAAGAATTTTACGTGACAAATCATGAACACTGTGTACGGAGGCAAGGAAAGCCGGCAGCGCAATATTTGAAACCTCTCTTATACCGATACCTCCAGATCTAACAGGCAAAGTAGCTTGAGTCCAGCTAGATGAGACTAAAGATAAATTTAAATTTTTTTCCAAAGCTATTTTGAGATTAAGGTCAATTTGTTTTAAAAAATCAGAACATTTCCATGCTGGACTCGAGCGGAGTAAATAAGTAAATTTAGGATCAAGAACGCAATATTTTAAAATAGTAAGCGCTATATGAGAATTGGTTTATTAATCATTTTTAACCAAATTAAATTAATCCGAAGAAAAAATGAAAATTAACAAAGTTATAATTTAAATTTGGTAACGATATCAATTTACCACATCTCCAGGCTATCGTTTTAATAACTTAAAGATATATAAGCCTAACCAAAACCAAGGCCCACACACAAAAATTCGTGTCATCCAACCAAGTATGAACTAAATTTATACAACTGTTCAAAATTATTACCCATCATAATTGAAACAGAATTAATCTCTGACGCCGAAAACCACGTTTTAAATTTGGCCTGATTTTATGTGACCACTCAAATGAGGCGTGGATTGTATTTTATAGCGTTAAAATCATGTACTTGTACATATTTTTCTACATGTTTCCATTAAATACGAACAAAAATTACGGTCAATTTCATTTGTACTTATTCTAGGACTACAAAATGCATCTCTTTGGATTTTCTACAAGATCTACTACGGGGAGTGCTCCGAAGAATTGTTCGGATTAATCCCAGCCGCTGAATTTCAACATCGTACCTTATGGCATAGTCAAAAATTCCATCAACACCATCTTGATGCTTAGCATTCCACCACAGTGCGTTTTTCGCGGAATTTTCTGCCACGCACTTCTACTTTTTGGAATGTACTGCCGTCAGCGGTTTTTCCGGACCGATACGACTTAGGGACCTTCAAGAAAAGAGCCTATACCTTTCTCAAAGGCCGGCAACGCATGTGCTATTCCTCCGGTATTGCAGATGTTCATGGGCGGCGGTAATCACTTACCATCATGTGACCCAACTGTTCGTTTGCCTCCGCTCTCTATAAAAAAAAAAAAAAAAAACAAACAAAAGATGCTTCACTTTACTACATACTTCATACTGAAACGCATCCATGGAAAGGAAGGGTGGTGCCCTTCATCTCTTTATTATGTTTATTATTTTCGCAGGCGAAATTATGCTAAGTTATAGCACTAGCGGGTCCTGGCAGACGTAGTCCTGCTTTAAAATAAAAAATACTTGTTAAGAACTGTCCTATCTTAGGCACGCAAGCAAAACACATAGCTCAATATACACATAGTTCAATGAGTAGACTCATTGAACTAAACCAAAGAAGATAAATAAATCGATGTTTTTCGGTTTTTAATAAATCAACTGACCCAGTCGGAATTTTGTCTCTAGGGCACACAGTCCTAAGTTTATTGATGTATCTGATTGTGCCCAGTTGTTAATAGTTTCAAAAGTTTCAAATTAAAATTGTCCTAATATGTAGTAACACATATTTTACTACAAAAGTATGCTCTGAAATGCTTTACATTGCTTAAAGAATATATCATTAATAGAAAAGCAATAAGTAATAATTAATCTTCAAGAACAGAAATAAGAGAAAACATTTTCGAAAATGAAGCGAAGGCTGAAGGCTTACTATTGTCTTTTGCCGCAACTCAACTAAGTTGTTGCAGCGCTCGACCCTCGAGGCGTCAAGCTCTTCATTGGCTGCAGCTGTCCGCTTCAAAATATTCGCTAGATTTTCACAAAGAAATCCTAGTTTCTTTAAATTAAAGTATTATTGAATAAGAGTTTTATACGACCCTACTTTAAAAAGTAATAAATAAAATGATAAAGGGACAACATCACAAACATATCTCTGTTACAAAAGTAAGTCGCTAAAAACTTGTGTTAAATAATCGGAAACAACGGAGCTAAAAATACACACATTTCGTAAGCAGTAAGGAGCCTGTCACTGCCTTAGTAGGGCATCACGTACATATCCCTGAGTTTTAAGTAAGTAACTAAACACCTGTGTTACGGAATCGGAACCAACGAAGGTACCACAAGCACCCTGAATCGAGACAATGCAGAAGTGGTTTTCTAAGTGGTTGTTTAAGTAACTACACACACTTCAATAATTCGTTGTATATTATATAACTGACATTACATAATCGTGTCAAGATATATCGGGAGTGAACCAATTTCAACGTCGTAACTTAGTTAGTGACGCAACAACAACCTCATGTAAATGAGCCTTCCATAGAATGATATGACGTTTTATTTATTTATTTATTTATTATTTTTTTTTATTTTGATGATGATATGATGATGATATTTTGATGATGATATGACGTCACCCCATGAATATCTCGTCTTCATCTATTATGTTACGTTATAATAATACTTGTTAGTGTCTGTGATTTCGCTCAAGCAGTATCCCGAAATTCCAGCGGGATCTTTATAATTTCTCGGAATCGAAACTAGGCCGTTCCTTCTCAAGTTAAAAAACAAATATCAAGTTTTTGATATATTTTACAGTATCCGTACATTTTGTAGGTCTCTGACCATGCCAGTGTTAGGAAATGGGTGGAAACAAAAAATCTTAGGTCCTTATATATGATTGGCGTTTGGATAGTAAATTCAAATTATAATTAATTTTAAATTGAAGCTCATAGCTTCAGTGAAAGCTGGGTTGAAAGAACATAATTGTCTAGATATTTGTCTACCCTAGTATTGGGCATGGCGTGATGAAAAATAATGAGACACAGCTTCTACTGTGAGCTCTGCTGAGAATTATAGATACTAACATTTTCACATACAGTAAGTATGTTTATAGTACTAAAACAATGAAATCATTCCTCGCTTATTAATATTGTCAATTCCAGCAAAGTTATTAAAACGAGAACAATAACTATTGTAGCTTACAATAACAAATATTTTTCATTATTCTTAAATGCTGTATTGTTATTGCTATATGCGCACCGTAAACTGTTATGAATATTCTTGATGACCGCCGTTACTGGTTTTCAATGTATCGCCAACTCTGAGCGCCCGGGTTTGATTCGGGTCAATAGAGAAAAGCACTTTTTCTGCATAATCTTGGGACTGGAGGGATTTGATACATTCGTTGTATCAGATTTCATAACACAATTGCTTTAGCTACGTACTTCAGGATACGAGCAATGTACGTAATGTTGTCGCTGTCCATGTAGGTATTTATTTATTTATAAACAGAAATATAAATTTTAACATTTATAAATAATATATTTATTTATATTTAATCAAAATGAAATCCGATTGTTAATTAATGCTTACTTATCACTAATGCACTCAGTGCATTAAAATAATTACGAATGCGAATGGATTATTCAAAACATCGGAATGTTTTATTGTACCAAAAAATATTTTAGTTAAAAAGCAAAAAAAAAATACATCATAAAGGTGAAGATGGCGTTATGTAAAGTTGTGGATATTGAATTAGAAGTTGGTTAATTTGAGGCAGGTTGGTACACCTGAAATAGAGATTAAAATATCAACTTATGCGTGTGGGTAACGGTGCCTCGGAGAGACGAGTATTGCCGCGCATAGATCGCAGGTTGGAATTGCACCTGTAATTTTTAAAATTTATCATTATTCAATCTTTTTTACACATTTCTCAATAGAGAGCTCACCGTTTGCATCGTTAGATTAGCACCGCGCTCTTTGCCCTCCACAACTGAGGTAGATTCGCTATGCTCACTTTCCTCTGCGACTCTCGCAGGGGTCGCCCCTGATGTGGTCGAGCTGGATCTACAGAAGAAGAGAGTATGAGAGAGTGTAAGTATGGCGAGACTTGCCCTGTACTAAGCGGAGCCATGATCCGCCGCGGGATGAAGGTTGGGCTGGTACTCGATCAAGTTCCCAACTTCCCGCCATCCGGACTTGGCCACCCTGGAGAGTCTGGATGCAGGCCACGGGGGTGTTCGAAGACCATGTGGGTTTGGAAACCAAGGACGAAGTGGCGTAAGTATTCCGGCGCTTTGAATTGAGAGGAAAAAGAAAAAGCTGCCTTCTTTCCAGAGGGAGAGTGGCTTTTATAAACTCTTTTACTGATCTTGAAACTCATCGTTGAATTTTGGCACTTCAGAGCTGAATACACCCAAAAAAAACGGTGAAAAAACTCGTTGGAGGTCGTAATATATATTTATTTAGTATATGGATGTTTTAAATTAATTAATGAAATGTCATCTACAAATTGCGAAATCTGCAATCCTATTCGCTAATAAATGTTGAGAGCGTTGTTCGATATAAAGTATATTTAATTGTTGTTCTACTATTTATACACAGCCGTCACAAATGCTTAGAATTTTAAATTAAGAAACCTTTTTCTTTTTTTCAATTCTTTGTGTAGTTTTCTTTTTCACTAACGACATTAAAATTATAAAATTATATTTCTTTTCCACCAGCTACTTTTAAAGATTATGTTGATCTGTACTGTTCAACGAAACGTTATAAAAATCTCTTAACGCAATTCCCAATCGTCTTTTCGACTCATTTTTGGGGACAATGTGACAAACGGTGAGCAATCCGCCGTCTTTATGTCCTAGCCGATTAAATAAATCGTATAAAGTTTGTTGTTTGCATTCACAATACCGAATCAAAGAAACGGAAATTTTCCACAAATGTCATTTTTTTAATCTTTGATGTTATTGTATCATTCAAATATAACACCCCCTTTCTTACCGTGGGTGTCGTACTAGGCTAAGCGAAAAGCCTTGAAAATAGTGTTGGCTGTCAACAGATGACCGGCTAACCATCTCAAAAAGTACCTGAGAAACAAATGATACGAGCAAGATAAGAACTCGCAACCTCTACGTGCTGTGTCAATGCTTTTAACTCCTAGCCTCCGTCTCTTATCCGCATCAAATGACTTTAATAAGAATGTATGTCTACTTATTACTCTATAGTAATAGAAAGCAATAAGTAATAATTAATCTTCAAGAACAGAAATAAGAAAACATTTTCGAAAATGATGCAAAGGCTGAACGCTTACTATTGTCTTTGCCGCAACTCAACTAAGTTGTTGCAGCGCTCATCCTCGAGGCGTCAAGCTCTTCATTGGCTGCAGCTGTCCGCTTCAAACTATTCGCTATATTTTGACAAAGCAATCCTTGTTTCTTTATTTTGTAAACTTAAAATTAAAAAAAAAAAAAAAAATACATCATAAAGGTGAAGATGGCGTTATGTAAAGTTGTGGATATTGAATTAGAAGTTGGTTAATTTGAGGCAGGTTGGTACACCTGAAATAGAGATTAAAATATCAACTTATGCGTGTGGGTAACGGTGCCTCGGAGAGACAGTATTGCCGCGCATAGATCGCAGGTTGGAATTGCACCTGTAATTTTAAAATTTATCATTATTCAATCTTTTTACACATTTCTCAATAGAGAGCTCACCGTTTGCATCGTTAGATTAGCACCGCGCTCTTTGCCCTCCACAACTGAGGTAGATTCGCTATGCTCACTTTCCTCTGCGACTCTCGCAGGGTCGCCCCTGATGTGGTCGAGCTGGATCTACAGAAGAAGAGAGTATGAGAGAGTGTAAGTATGGCGAGACTAGCCCTGTACTAAGCGGAGCCATGATCCACCGCGGGATGAAGGTTGGGCTGGTACTCGATCAAGTTTCCAACTTCCCGCCATCCGGACTTGGCCGCCCTGGAGAGTCTGGATGCAGGCCACGGGGGTGTTCGAAGACCATGTGGGTTTGGAAACCAAGGACGAAGTGGCGTAAGTATTCCGGCGCTTGGAATTGAGAGGAAAAAGAAAAAGCTGCATTCTTTCCAGAGGGAGAGTGGCTTTTATAAACTCTTTTACTGATCTTGAAACTCATCGTTGAATTTTGGCACTTCAGAGCTGAATACACCCAAAAAAAAAACGGTGGAAAAAACTCGTTGGAGGTCGTAATATATATTTATTTAGTATATGGATGTTTTAAATTAATTAATGAAATGTCACCACAGCCTGGCAAATCTGCAATCCTATTCGCTAATAAATGTTGAGAAGGTTCTATTATAAAAGTATATTTAATTGTTGTTCTACTATTTATACACAGCCGTCATAAAATGCTTAGAATTTTAAATTAAGAAACCTTTTTTCTTTTTTCAATTCTTGTAGTTTTTCTTACCAACGACATTAAAATTATATAATTATATTTCTTTTCCACCAGCTACTTTTAAAGATTATGTTGATCTGTACTGTTCAACGAAACGCTGCAAAATCTTCTTAACGCAATTCCCAATCGTCTTTTTTCGACTCATTTTGGGGACACAGACAAACGGTGAGCAATCCGCTGTCTTATGTCCCAATGATTAAATAAATTGTATAAGTTTGTTGTTTGTATTCGACAATACTGAATCAAAGAAACGGAAATTTTCCACAACGTCATTTTTAATCTTTGATGTTATTGTATTTATTCTAAATATAATAATTTTCTACTGTGTGGTGTCGTAATTAGGCTAAGGAAAAGCCTTGAAAATAGTGTTGGCTGTCAACAGATGACCGGCTAACCATCTCAAAAAGTACCTGAGAAACAACTGAAACGAGCAAGATAAGAACTCGCAACCTCTACGTGCTGTGTCAATGCTTTTAACTCCTAGCCTCCGTCTCTTATCCGCATCAAATGACTTTAATAAGAATGTATGTCTACTTATTACTCTATAGTAATAAGTAGACATACATTTTTATTTACTACTAACTGTTTAGTTATGGATATAGGCCCATAACTAAACAGTTAGACCACACGATACAATACTATACGGTTACACTATTAATACTTTTTACTGCAGTTGGGAGATTTTTCCAGTAGGTTAGTCGTAGGTCTATCTTTATTTTCTCATTTTTTTTATAGAAAAGGGAGGCAAACGAGCAGGCGGCTCACGTGATGGTAAGTGATTACCACCGCCCATGAACACCCGCAATACCAGAGGCATAGCAGATGCGTTGCCTCCCATAGAGTGCCGAATTGGGGGAGGGGAGTGTGTTTGGGCCACCGGTTACCTGCACTCACCAGACGAAACGCAGAAGTTTGTTAGACTTCTACTTTACGCCGGTATTCTGTGAGGTCGTGGTACTTCCCGGTCGAGCCGGCCCATTCATGCAACAACAAAAGCGGATGCGTGGCTCTACCACTGTTAGAATTATTAGTCATTAATTTAGTAACAACAAGCTAAGCTTATAAACCTGATAAATCATAACACTACATTATGATTAGTGTGATTGGAATCTAACTTGAGTCTCAAGATTCGAGTTCTGATCACTCGCCCAACCGACTATCGTGACTTCATTGATACCCCAACTAGGATAGCTAAGGTAGGAAAGGGAGGTTAAATGGACTCTTCCTACCCTACCTCTGTCTACCCGAGTTCTGAAAAATACGCAAAGACATTGAGCACTCGTGGACTTGTAACTCCAAGAGAATGTGTCTTATATACACTATGAAATACGCTATGAAATTAATTGTCAAGGTTCGAATACAGATAAATTAATAAGTCAGGTGACAGGAATAAAAATATTCACCTCGGTGTCATCTTGACTTTTTTATTTTGCTTTGACACTTCACTGTTAGTAGTACTCCGCATACTCGTATAGATGGCAGTTGACAATCCAATACTTTAATTAAAAAAAAAAACTTAAAGCTCCGTAGCGTGCGTACATCTATAGTTCCATGACCTATTTCCGGAACGCATTCAAACGAAATGACGCTCCAATTTACGGAAAGCTTAAGCGATCTGTAATGATATCGATTACGCACATGCAGCGCCAATTTCACACTCCATTGGTCAAAGGGGGAGGTGCGTGCTCTAAGCACTGTTTACTGACTGCCAGTCGGAAATGTTCATTGTGGTTAAATTAGGTTCAATCTGTCAAAGAATATACATGCTCGTAACATATACGATAGGTAGAATAACCTTTAATGATTAATGTGTTATGTGACTTTATGCATTAAACGCCATTCCCATTACAAGGGTAGAGAGAGGTCCAGTCCAGACAATTAAGTCCGTCCGACCCACCTTCCACCGACGATATTTTGGGACAACGTGACAGGTGGTGAGTCCTATGTAATTTATGTATAAAACGTAAAGAAATGACACATCAATTTCCACTTGTAATATAAATAAGGAATGCTTCCCCTTTTAAGTTAAATTACAGTTAATATTATAAGTAAAATAAAAGAACAATAAAGTTCACCACATCGGCTATTCCTCCGGTATTGCAGATGTTCATGGGCGGCGGTAATCACTTACCTCACCTGCTCGTTTGCCTCCCTTCTCTAAAAAAAAATAAAAGATGCTTCATTTTACTACATACTGAAACGCATCCGTGGAAAGGAACGGTGGTACCCTTCATCTCTACATTACGTTTATTATTTTCGCATGCGAAATTATGCTAAGTTATAGTACTAGCGGGTCCTGGCAAACGTAGTCCAGATTTAAAATAAAAAATACGTTTTAAAACTGTCCTATCTTAGGCACGCAAGCAAAACACAGTTCAATACACACATAGTTCAATGAGTAGACTCATTGAACTTAACCAAAGAAGTTAAATAAATCGATGTTTTTCGGTTTTTAATAAATCAACTGACCCAGTTGGAATTGTGTCTCAAGGGTCACAGTCCTAAGTCCTATTGATGTATCTGATTGTGCCCAGTTGTTAATAGTTTCTTTTTCGTTTCATCAAGTTTCAAATTAAAACTGTGGTAATATATAGTAACACATACTTTACTACAAAAGTATGATTTGAATTTTTAGATTTGAGAAGCGTAATATGCTCTGAAATGCTTTACATTGCTTAAAGAATATAGCATTAATAGAAAAGCAATAAGTAATAGTTAATTTTCAAGAACAGAAATAAGAGAAAACATTTTCGAAAATGATGCAAAGGCTGAACGCTTACTATTGTCTTTTGCCGCAACTCAACTAAGTTGTTGCAGCGCTCATCCCTCGAGGCGTCAAGCTCTTCATTGGCTGCAGCTGTCCGCTTCAAACTATTCGCTATATTTTGACAAAGCAATCCTTGTTTCTTTATTTTGTAATGTTAAAATTAAAAAAAAAAAACTTAAAGCTCCGTAGCGTGCGTACATCTATAGTTCCATGACCTATTTCCGGAACGCATTCAAACGAAATGACGCTCCAATTTACGGAAAGCTTAAGCGATCTGTAATGATATCGATTACGCACATGCAGCGCCAATTTCACACTCCATTGGTCAAAGGGGGAGGTGCGTGCTCTAAGCACTGTTTACTGACTGCCAGTCGGAAATGTTCATTGTGGTTAAATTAGGTTCAATCTGTCAAAGAATATACATGCTCGTAACATATACGATAGGTAGAATAACCTTTAATGATTAATGTGTTATGTGACTTTATGCATTAAACGCCATTCCCATTACAAGGGTAGAGAGAGGTCCAGTCCAGACAATTAAGTCCGTCCGACCCACCTTCCACCGACGATATTTTGGGACAACGTGACAGGTGGTGAGTCCTATGTAATTTATGTATAAAACGTAAAGAAATGACACATCAATTTCCACTTGTAATATAAATAAGGAATGCTTCCCCTTTTAAGTTAAATTACAGTTAATATTATAAGTAAAATAAAAGAACAATAAAGTTCACCACATCGGCTATTCCTCCGGTATTGCAGATGTTCATGGGCGGCGGTAATCACTTACCTCACCTGCTCGTTTGCCTCCCTTCTCAAAAAAAATAAAAGATGCTTCATTTTACTACATACTGAAACGCATCCGTGGAAAGGAACGGTGGTACCCTTCATCTCTACATTACGTTTATTATTTTCGCATGCGAAATTATGCTAAGTTATAGTACTAGCGGGTCCTGGCAAACGTAGTCCAGATTTAAAATAAAAAATACGTTTTAAAACTGTCCTATCTTAGGCACGCAAGCAAAACACAGTTCAATACACACATAGTTCAATGAGTAGACTCATTGAACTTAACCAAAGAAGTTAAATAAATCGATGTTTTTCGGTTTTTAATAAATCAACTGACCCAGTTGGAATTGTGTCTCAAGGGTCACTGTCCTAAGTCCTATTGATGTATCTGATTGTGCCCAGTTGTTAATAGTTTCTTTTTCGTTTCATCAAGTTTCAAATTAAAACTGTGGTAATATATAGTAACACATACTTTACTACAAAAGTATGATTTGAATTTAAACTACTAATAGAAGAAAGTATTAGATTTGAGAAGCGTAATATGCTCTGAAATGCTTTACATTGCTTAAAGAATATAGCATTAATAGAAAAGCAATAAGTAATAGTTAATTTTCAAGAACAGAAATAAGAGAAAACATTTTCGAAAATGATGCAAAGGCTGAACGCTTACTATTGTCTTTTGCCGCAACTCAACTAAGTTGTTGCAGCGCTCATCCCTCGAGGCGTCAAGCTCTTCATTGGCTGCAGCTGTCCGCTTCAAACTATTCGCTATATTTTGACAAAGCAATCCTTGTTTCTTTATTTTGTAATGTTAAAATTAAAAAAAGAATTAGCTACGAACTTTCTTTAATAAGTAAGTAATAAATAAATTGATAGTTAGGTACTACATCACAAACATATCTCGGAAACTAAAATAAGTAGCTAAACTAACACGGACACAACTAAGGTAAAAATATTCAATTACTCATGTCGTATAAAAAGTCCGATAGCCGAGTGGTTGGGTGATCGGAATTCAAGTCGAGAGACCCGAGTTTGATCCCCAGGTGGTGTACCATGAGTTTTTTCAAAACCAATGTACGATTTATATCGTTGGCTTGGACATAAAGACGGCGACGGACACACCAACTGTCACGTTGTCCCAAAATATCTTGGGTGGAAGGTGGGTCGAAGGGACTTAATTGTCTATACTAGATCTCTGTCTTCCCATATATTGGGAATGGCGTGATGATATTTATTTATACTTTTTTCGTATTCCGCCGAATCTCATTTTCACCGAGTCACAACGTAACAAGAGAGCTTGTCGCCGCCTTAGTAACGAGTCAATCATGCAATTAATACGTAAGTTAGGAAAATCTCAAATATCTATGAGTTTTAAGTAAGTAGCTAAAACACCTGTGTTACGGAATCGGAACCAACGAAGGTACTACAAGCACCCTGAATCGAGACAATGCAGAAGTGGTTTACTAAGTGGTTGTCTAAGTATATTCACAACACTTCAATAATTCGTTGTATAAATAATCAACTACAAGTATAAATAATCAACTCATTCATTCTGCAAGGAAGCGTATTGGGGTGTGTATTATTTCTTATTTATATAAACGACCTTCCCGAAATAGCAAATACTGACTGTATTATGTTTGCTGATGACATAGCGTTATTATTCGAATATCCAAAATATTATAACAATAACTCACACATTACAGAAGTTTTCAATAAAATAAAAATACGTTTTAAAACTGTCCTATCTTAGGCACGCAAGCAAAACACAGTTCAATACACACATAGTTCAATGAGTAGACTCATTGAACTTAACCAAAGAAGTTAAATAAATCGATGTTTTTCGGTTTTTAATAAATCAACTGACCCAGTTGGAATTGTGTCTCAAGGGTCACTGTCCTAAGTCCTATTGATGTATCTGATTGTGCCCAGTTGTTAATAGTTTCTTTTTCGTTTCATCAAGTTTCAAATTAAAACTGTGGTAATATATAGTAACACATACTTTACTACAAAAGTATGATTTGAATTTTTAGATTTGAGAAGCGTAATATGCTCTGAAATGCTTTACATTGCTTAAAGAATATAGCATTAATAGAAAAGCAATAAGTAATAGTTAATTTTCAAGAACAGAAATAAGAGAAAACATTTTCGAAAATGATGCAAAGGCTGAACGCTTACTATTGTCTTTTGCCGCAACTCAACTAAGTTGTTGCAGCGCTCATCCCTCGAGGCGTCAAGCTCTTCATTGGCTGCAGCTGTCCGCTTCAAACTATTCGCTATATTTTGACAAAGCAATCCTTGTTTCTTTATTTTGTAATCTTAAAATTAAAAAAAGAATTAGCTACGAACTTTCTTTAATAAGTAAGTAATAAATAAATTGATAGTTAGGTACTACATCACAAACATATCTCGGAAACTAAAATAAGTAGCTAAACTAACACGGACACAACTAAGGTAAAAATATTCAATTACTCATGTCGTATAAAAAGTCCGATAGCCGAGTGGTTGGGTGATCGGAATTCAAGTCGAGAGACCCGAGTTTGATCCCCAGGTGGTGTACCATGAGTTTTTTCAAAACCAATGTACGATTTATATCGTTGGCTTGGACATAAAGACGGCGACGGACACACCAACTGTCACGTTGTCCCAAAATATCTTGGGTGGAAGGTGGGTCGAAGGGACTTAATTGTCTATACTAGATCTCTGTCTTCCCATATATTGGGAATGGCGTGATGATATTTATTTATACTTTTTTCGTATTCCGCCGAATCTCATTTTCACCGAGTCACAACGTAACAAGAGAGCTTGTCGCCGCCTTAGTAACGAGTCAATCATGCAATTAATACGTAAGTTAGGAAAATCTCAAATATCTATGAGTTTTAAGTAAGTAGCTAAAACACCTGTGTTACGGAATCGGAACCAACGAAGGTACTACAAGCACCCTGAATCGAGACAATGCAGAAGTGGTTTACTAAGTGGTTGTCTAAGTATATTCACAACACTTCAATAATTCGTTGTATAAATAATCAACTTCTAGTATAAATAATCAACTCATTCATTCTGCAAGGAAGCGTATTAGGGTGGTAACATTTGGCTTTCTTATTTATATAAACGACCTTCCAGAAATACTTGGCTCTGCAGCTGTATTATATTTGCTGATTGTGCCCAGTTGTTAATAGTTTCTTTTCGTTTCATCAAGTTTCAAATTAAAACTGTGGTAATATATAGTAACACATACTTTACTACAAAAGTATGATTTGAATTTTTAGATTTGAGAAGCGTAATATGCTCTGAAATGCTTTACATTGCTTAAAGAATATAGCATTAATAGAAAAGCAATAAGTAATAGTTAATTTTCAAGAACAGAAATAAGAGAAAACATTTTCGAAAATGATGCAAAGGCTGAACGCTTACTATTGTCTTTTGCCGCAACTCAACTAAGTTGTTGCAGCGCTCATCCCTCGAGGCGTCAAGCTCTTCATTGGCTGCAGCTGTCCGCTTCAAACTATTCGCTATATTTTGACAAAGCAATCCTTGTTTCTTTATTTTGTAATGTTAAAATTAAAAAAAGAATTAGCTACGAACTTTCTTTAATAAGTAAGTAATAAATAAATTGATAGTTAGGTACTACATCACAAACATATCTCGGAAACTAAAATAAGTAGCTAAACTAACACGGACACAACTAAGGTAAAAATATTCAATTACTCATGTCGTATAAAAAGTCCGATAGCCGAGTGGTTGGGTGATCGGAATTCAAGTCGAGAGACCCGAGTTCGATCCCCAGGTGGTGTACCATGAGTTTTTTCAAAACCAATGTACGATTTATATCGTTGGCTTGGACATAAAGACGGCGACGGGCACACCAACTGTCACGTTGTCCCAAAATATCTTGGGTGGAAGGTGGGTCGAAGGGACTTAATTGTCTATACTAGATCTCTGTCTTCCCATATATTGGGAATGGCGTGATGATATTTATTTATACTTTTTTCGTATTCCGCCGAATCTCATTTTCACCGAGTCACAACGTAACAAGAGAGCTTGTCGCCGCCTTAGTAACGAGTCAATCATGCAATTAATACGTAAGTTAGGAAAATCTCAAATATCTATGAGTTTTAAGTAAGTAGCTAAAACACCTGTGTTACGGAATCGGAACCAACGAAGGTACTACAAGCACCCTGAATCGAGACAATGCAGAAGTGGTTTACTAAGTGGTTGTCTAAGTATATTCACAACACTTCAATAATTCGTTGTATAAATAATCAACTACAAGTATAAATAATCAACTCATTCATTCTGCAAGGAAGCGTATTGGGGTGTGTATTATTTCTTATTTATATAAACGACCTTCCCGAAATAGCAAATACTGACTGTATTATGTTTGCTGATGACATAGCGTTATTATTCGAATATCCAAAATATTATAACAATAACTCATACATTACAGAAGTTTTCAATAAAATAAAAAAAAATGACTTAAACAAATTCATTTACAAATAAATGACAAAAAACAAGACCTCATCAAAAAGAACCATTAAATTTCAATATCTTTAAAAAAAATAGAAATGTAGAACATTACTCTGCTTGGTCTTAATATTGACTCCCACATTAATTGGAAATATCACATCTCCAATATTCAATCAAAGCTTGCAAGATTTCTTTACGCTTTGACAATATTAAAATTAATACACACATAGTTCAATGAGTAGACTCATTGAACTTAACCAAAGTTAAATAAATCGATGTTTTCGGTTTTAATAAATCAACTGACCCAGTTGGAATTGTGTCTCAAGGGTCACTGTCCTAAGTCCTATTGATGTATCTGATTGTGCCCAGTTGTTAATAGTTTCTTTTCGTTTCATCAAGTTTCAAATTAAAACTGTGGTAATATATAGTAACACATACTTTACTACAAAGTATGATTTGAATTTTAGATTTGAGAAGCGTAATATGCTCTGAAATGCTTTACATTGCTTAAAGAATATAGCATTAATAGAAAAGCAATAAGTAATAGTTAATTTTCAAGAACAGAAATAAGAGAAAACATTTTCGAAAATGATGCAAAGGCTGAACGCTTACTATTGTCTTTTGCCGCAACTCAACTAAGTTGTTGCAGCGCTCATCCCTCGAGGCGTCAAGCTCTTCATTGGCTGCAGCTGTCCGCTTCAAACTATTCGCTATATTTTGACAAAGCAATCCTTGTTTCTTTATTTTGTAAACTTAAAATTAAAAAAAGAATTAGCTACGAACTTTCTTTAATAAGTAAGTAATAAATAAATTGATAGTTAGGTACTACATCACAAACATATCTCGGAAACTAAAATAAGTTTATTCATTATGTAACTATTCATATACCAAAATGAACTTAACAAAACATAGATTCTTATGATAATAAAGTTTATTCAAAATGACCTCCGAGATTTTGAATACAGGCCTTCAATCTGTGCGGCCAGTCGTCTATCGCAGCACGAACGAGGTCCATGTCAATATTGGAGGCTGCCTTAATCAAGGATGTCTTGAGTGACTCCGAATTGGGATGAGGCTTTGAGCACGCCTTTTCCGCCAAGTGTTGTTATATCTTGTAATCTAACAGATTCAAATCTGTACTGGAGGACGGCCAGTCTTCGTGCCCGATGAAGTCGATTTCACGCGTCGCCAGTCAGTCTTGTGTGCTCTTCGCCGAATCTTGTTCGAATACCCAGTGCCTGTTATTGAACATGGTATGAAAAACAGGTTCCATAAGGTTCGTTAGGACTGTATTTTGATACACAACTGCATTCGTTTTTACACCTTTCTCACAAAAATGTACCTCTGTTAAGCCCCAATAAGAAACTCCCAACCATACCATGAGCGAGGATGGAAAATGTCCTCATTGGACACGCGGAATACGGTTGCTCGCTTCTTCACTACTGTGTGCGTACACCTTATTATTTTGTTTGTTGTAGCTCTCTTCTACGGTAAAAAAAATTTCATCCGAAAAAAGAATTTTCCGTTTTTTTTCCCGCGTACCGCTTCAACAAAGCGCGGCATCTCTTCAGTCTTATGTCCATTAGACGAGCATTCTAACAATGTACTGTTTTCTTCGATGTGGCCGAAGCCCTAAGTCTTCATTTAACACCCTTTTCTCCGTGGTTCTGCCTAACCCCATCTGAAGGGCCAATAGTTTCTGCTTACGTTTGGGATTTTATTGAATTCGCGCCTTCACAGCTTTTATCACTGCTGGAGTCCTAACAGACCGAGGGCGACCACTTCTTGACCTGTCATCTACACTAAGTCTTCATTGTATCGTTTGATGGTACGATAAACGAATCTTTTGGTTATATTCAAATTTTTCAGTATGTCAAAAACTTGAATTGGCGCGTAACCGCAACGATGAAACGCAATAACTGCAACGCGGTCTTTTTTAAGCGTCCACTCCATATTTAAAAATGAGTAAAATTCTAAAAGTATGTAGTTTATTTTCATGAACAATTCGAAATTCGAATTCAAATTCTGTCACATGTTTATCCTAAAATAATTAAAACAAATTTATTCATTTTGTAACTATTCATATACCAAAATTAACTTAACAAAACATAGATTCTTATGATAATAAAGTTTATTCAAAATGACCTCCGAGATTTTGAATACAGGCCTTCAATCTGTGCGGCCAGTCGTCTATCGCAGCACGAACGAGGTCCATGTCAATATTGGAGGCTGCCTTAATCAAGGATGTCTTGAGTGACTCCGAATTGGGATGAGGCTTTGAGCACGCCTTCGGCCAAGTGTTGCTATATCTTGTAATCTAACAGATTCAAATCTGTACTGGAGGACGGCCAGTCTTCGTGCCCGATGAAGTCGATTTCACGCGTCGCCAGTCAGTCTTGTGTGCTCTCGCCGAATCTTGTTCGAATACCCAGTGCCTGTTATTGAACATGGTATGAAAAACAGGTTTACTAAGTGGTTGTCTAAGTATATTCACAACACTTCAATAATTCGTTGTATAAATAATCAACTACAAGTATAAATAATCAACTCATTCATTCTGCAAGGAAGCGTATTGGGGTGTGTATTATTTCTTATTTATATAAACGACCTTCCCGAAATAGCAAATACTGACTGTATTATGTTTGCTGATGACATAGCGTTATTATTCGAATATCCAAAATATTATAACAATAACTCACACATTACAGAAGTTTTCAATAAAATAAAAAAATGACTTAAACAAATTCATTTACAAATAAATGACAAAAAAACAAGACCTCATCAAAAAGAACCATTAAATTTAAATATCTTTAAAAAAAATAGAAATGTAGAACATTACTCTGCTTGGTCTTAATATTGACTCCCACATTAATTGGAAATATCACATCTCCAATATTCAATCAAAGCTTGCAAGATTTCTTTACGCTTTGACAATATTAAAAATTAATATACACATAGAATGTGCACTATCAGCATATTATGCGTATGCTCAATCATGGCTACTATATGGAGTAATACTGTGGGGTGACAGCACTAATGTCAATGAATTATTCGTAATGCAAAAGAAATGTATACGAATAATATACAACATACAACAACCACAAAGCTGCAAAGAACATTTATAAATCATAAAATTTTAACTTTACCTTGTACCTAGTCAGGTCACAAATTCTGTCACATGTTTATCCTAAAATAATTAAAACAAGTTTATTCATTATGTAACTATTCATATACCAAAATGAACTTAACAAAACATAGATTCTTATGATAATAAGGTTTATTCAAAATGACCTCCGAGATTTTGAATACAGGCCTTCAATCTGTGCGGCCAGTCGTCTATCGCAGCACGAACGAGGTCCATGTCAATATTGGAGGCTGCCTTAATCAAGGATGTCTTGAGTGACTCCGAATTGGGATGAGGCTTTGAGCACGCCTTCGGCCAAGTGTTGCTATATCTTGTAATCTAACAGATTCAAATCTGTACTGGAGAACGGCCAGTCTTCGTGCCCGATGAAGTCGATTTCACGCGTCGCCAGTCAGTCTTGTGTGCTCTTCGCCGAATCTTGTTCGAATACCCAGTGCCTGTTATTGAACATGGTATGAAAAACAGGTTCCACAAGGTTCGTTAGGACTGTATTTTGATACACAACTGCATTCGTTTTTACACCTTTCTCACAAAAATGTACCTCTGTTAAGCCCCAATAAGAAACTCCCAACCATACCATGAGCGAGGATGGAAAATGTCCTCATTGGACACGCGGAATGCGGTTGCTCGCTTCTTCACTACTGTGTGCGTACACCTTATTATTTTGTTTGTTGTAGCTCTCTTCTACGGTAAAAAAAATTTCATCCGAAAAAAGAATTTTCCGTTTTTTTCCCGCGTACCGCTTCAACAAAGCGCGGCATCTCTTCAGTCTTATGACCATTAGACGAGCATTCTAACAATGTACTGTTTTTCTTCGATGTGGCCGAAGCCCTAAGTCTTCATTTAACACCCTTTTCTCCGTGGTTCTGCCTAACCCCATCTGAAGGGCCAATAGTTTCTGCTTACGTTTGGGATTTTATTGAATTCGCGCCTTCACAGCTTTTATCACTGCTGGAGTCCTAACAGACCGAGGGCGACCACTTCTTGACCTGTCATCTACACTAGAGTCTTCATTGTATCGTTTGATGGTACGATAAACGAATCTTTTGGTTATATTCAAATTTTTCAGTACGTCAAAAACTTGAATTGGCGCGTAACCGCAACGATGAAACGCAATAACTGCAACACGGTCTTTTTTAAGCGTCCACTCCATATTTAAAAATGAGTAAAATTCTAAAAAGTATGTAGTTTTATTTTCATGAACAATTCGAAATTCGAATTCAATTAACTTTTCTGTGGCCAGCATTGTAAAAGAAAAGTTTTTATTGTGTGACAATACTTATGACCTGACTGTATATATACATATTAGAAATATCATTATTTGTTCGAAAATACAAACAATATTTTAAATTTCAAAAAAAATACGCGCTTTAAAAATAATTTAATACTGCCAGAACAGTGGTTTTGATACATTCGTTGAATCAGTTTCATAACACAATTGCTTTAGCTACTTACTTTAAGATCAGAGCAATGTACGTGATGTTGTCGCTGTCCATGTATGTATTTATTTATTTATAAATAGAAATATAAATTTTAACATTTATAAATAAAATATTAATTACTAGTAATAATTTACCACCTAGCAATCATGCAGAAAAATTGCTGTTCTACATTGACCCGAATCAAACCCGGGCGCTCAGAGTTGGCGATACATTGAAAACCAGTGTGTAACGGAGGTTGTCAAGAATATTCAAAACAGTTTACGGTGCGCGTATAGCAATAAGAATACAGCGTTTAAGAATAATGGAGAATATTTGTTATTGTAAACTACAATAGTTATTGTTCTCTTTTTAATTTTTTAATTTCCACCCTTCCACTCGGCTATCGTGACTTTTTATTTACTATTACTTAATATTTATTAAATATTAAGTAATAGTAAATAAAAAGTCACTTAACAATTTCGAGTCGAGAGACAAGAGTTCGATCGCCAGGTGGCAATGGTCGGTATCAATGGGTTTTTTCAAAAACCTAAGTACGATTCATATCGTTGGCTTGGACACAAAGACGGCGACGAGCTCACCACCAGTCACGTTGTCCCGAAAATATCTTCGGTGGAAGGTGAGTCGAAGGGACTTAATTGTCTAGACTAGACCTCTGTCTACCCCTGTATTGGGAATGGCGTGAAGATATTTTTTTAACTTCATATTAAACCAAAATGGAATCCGATTTTGAGTCGATGCTAACTTATCACCTACGCACTCAGTTCATTAAAATAATTACGAATGCGGTGACATCAGTCTCTGCGTTGAAAGCAACGAAATAAATATGTAATAGATTATTCAAAATATCGGAATGTACCTATTATTGTAACGAAGTATATTTAAGTTTAAGAATAAAAAAAAACACTCTGCGCGTCGCCCAGCTGATGCGGTCGAGTTGGGTTTACAGGACATAATGGGTATTGTGAGGCTCACCCTGCCCTGAGCGGTGCCATGATCCGCCGCGAGATGAAGGTTGGGCTGGTACTCGGTCAAGTTCCCAACTTCCCGAGCTCTAGGACGTCCGGACGACGGCCGCGGGGGTGTTCGAATACCACGATGGTTTGGAAACAATAAAAAGATGCTTTATCTCCAGAGGTAGGAGTCGCGGATGTTTGTGAAAGTATTCTAGGGCCCTGCTTTTACAAACTCTTTTGCTGATCTTGAAACTCATCGTCGAATTTCGGTACTTCAGAACTGGCGATACCAAAAAAACCGGTTAGCTAGTCAACGGAGGTCGTAATATATATTTATTTAGTATATGGATGTTTTAAATTAATTAATGAAATGTCATCTGCAAATTGCGACAATCGCGCAATCCTATTCGCTAATAAATGAAATTTTGAGAGCGTTGTTCGATATAATTAATATTTAATTTTTGTTCTACTATTTATACACAGCCGTCACAAATGCTTAGAATTTTAAATTAAGAAATCTTTTTCTTTTTCAATTCTTTGTGTTGTTTTCTTTTTCACCAACGACATTAAAATCCATCCACCAGCTACTTCTAAAGATTGTGTTAATTTGTACTATTCAATGTAACGTAATAAAAATATCTTAACGCCGTTCTCAATGCTGGGGTAGACAGAGGTCTAGACAATTACCTCTTTCCAAATACCATCTTCAACCGAGTTTTTTTGGGACAACGTGACAAGCCTGACGCCGTCTTTATGTCCAATCCAACGGCATAAAACGTATAAAGTTTTTGAAAACACCCATTGTTACATTCTACGAACCTACACCTTTGGGATCGATCCCCGGATTTCTCTATCTCGGACTCTACTTCCGATCACCCAACCACACGGGTATCGTGACTTTAAAACGTAACCTTCACTTAACAAAATTAAAATAGGTCCTCGCCTTCGAAGATAGACAGTTGCGGGTTCCATTCGCGCTAGGAGCAAACAATTATATATGGATAATGCATGATTGATTATTTATTGAAGTGGTATAATAATATTTTTTAATTAAGTGCAATAATTTTTTATTTAAGTGGTAATTTTTTTTACGTGGGGAAATACCTAACGTACATCCGGCCCCGGAATCAGACCGACTAAAACCCCACGGTGTTCCGCCTTAGCCGCATATTAGTGGGGCCACGGGAACATTTTCGCACACAACCGCAACCCCACTCGCACTGGCCGCCCAGAGCAGCCCCTCCTCGGGAGAGAGAAAAAAAAGTTTTTAACTATAAACGGAATAAAAAAGTTTCTAAATTCTATGTAAATTGATTTTAAAAAATCTTTATTCCCGCCCGCCTCAGTTGACTTCATTAAAAAGGTTTTAGTCTTAGTTGATTGTCATAGTTACCACTTCATAATCTGATGATGAGTTTCGAAGGGAATTCCTAAAATTTTAACTGCATTTTGAGTACTTTCCCTCCTTTGTAATGTCTTTCAGTTATTTGCACATAATTTTCATCCAAATTAATTGGTAACAAGTTTAGTTAAAATAGTCATAGCCATTTTATGTTCTTTTTGAAGGCGATTCAATATTTTTTGTTAAATCTTAAAGCGGGAAATTGCTTTTGAAATTGCACACTAGTCCCAATTTCCACCAAAGCTTATTTGACATATGGTGAGCCTATTGCCATCTTAATATTCAGACTAAAGCTACAATATACTTGCGTACATAACATTATGTAAGTACATTCGTAAATGTAATGTTATGTGAGCACAAAATTCCAAATTTATTAAAAATGTCCCCAAATCGGGATTTAAGCCCGCAACCCTTAGCTTCAAAGGCATAATCATTAGCAAGTAGTCTTTTGCGTCTGCTAAAAAAATATTTATATTAAATAAAAGTTTTCTTTGCAGAGGTTTCACAACAGAATCGCATTACGAGTATTACGTTTCCTCTTTGTCCTCTGCTACTCAGCCATATGAATATTTATCTCGCAGTCTGTCTGTTCGCAAATGCGCTAAGTGTTTGTTGTTTGCATTACAATATCGGTTCAAAGAAACGGAAATTTTCCGCAAACGTCATTTTCATTTAATCTGTGATGTTATTGTATTATTCAAATATAACACCCCCTTTCTTACTGTGGGTGTCGTACTAGGCTAAGCGGAAAGCCTTGAAAATAGTGTTGGCTGTCAACAGATGACTAACTATCTCGAAAAATACCTGAGAAAGCACAGACACGAGCGAGATAAGAACTCGCAACCTCTACGTGCTGTGGCAATGCTTTTAATTCTGAGCCGCCGTTTTTTATCCGCATCAAAAGCCTTTAATAGATATGTATGTCTACTTATACTCTTTATGTACTACTCTATGCCCATAACTTAACAGTTAGACCACACGATACAATACTATACGGTTACGCTATTAATACTTTTTTACTGCATTTTGAAGATTTTTCCAGCAGGTAAGTCGTTTGTTCTTTATTTTCTCATTAACTTCATAACGACAAGCTAAGCTTATATACCTACCTGATAAATCACAAAACTTCATTATGATTAGTGTGATTGTAACTTAAATAACTTACTTAAAGGTGAATTCTAGGTGAGGAGGTGAGGGGATTTCAAAGACTCGAGTTTGATCTCCAGATGGCAGGCCCGTACTATAGCGTTTTTTCAAAAACCTACGTAAAATTCATATCGTTGGCGTTCACACGTTGGCGTCACGTTGTCCCAAAAATGTTTTCTGTGGAAGATGGGTCAAAAATACTTAATTTTCGATACCTATATCTACCTCTGTATTTGCAATGGTGTGAAGAAATATAATAAAAAGTGTATGAAACTTTAACCCAACCTGGAATCGAACCTTCACCGACGGACCTCGGAACTGGCGACACCATGAAAACCGGTGTGTACGCCACTCGTCCACAGAGTCGTCAAAACATATATATAAGATAGTTGTAGATTAGAGGCTTACCATGGCCGACCGAAAGCGAAACGAAGAGATTCGCAATATGGCAGGTTTGAAAGATGACCGTGTCTCAAAAATGAATAAGGGCGTGCTACGATGGTTTGGGCACGTTGAGCGAATGAGTGAAGACCGAATGGTGAAGAAAATATATAGCGCGAAAGTTAGTTAAAAGGTGTCGAGGTAGACCGAGACTAACTTTCGAAGACCATGTGAGCAAATTGCTCGAAGAGGGGAGGGTCAAGAGTACTCGGATACCTAGACGTGCATGTATGAAGAAGATGATGAATCTGAAAGAAGCGAAAGAAGTATGTAGGGATCGTGACACTTGGCGATCTGTTCTCTCTGGCTACCCCGTCAGGGATTGTGCGTGAAGATATGTATGTATGTATGTATGTATGGAGATTAGAGATTAGCAAACGGCAATCGATCTACGGGCAGTAAACACTAATTGTTTTTTAATACATTCACTTATTTACAAATGGCGACGGGCTCACCTCCTGTCACGTTGTCCCGAAATATCTTCGGTGGAAGGTCATCAAGTAGAATGAAAGGGACTTAATTGTCTAGACTAGACCTCTGTCTACCCCTGTATTGGGAATTGCATGAATATATGTAATACTTATTTACCAACACTGAGGTAGACAGGTCTAGACGATTAAGTCCTTTCGACCCACTTTACACCGGAGCTTATGTTTTGACAACATTTCAGGTGGTCAGCCTGATGCCGTCTAATAGCAACTCTCAGTGTTTAATATACTAGCAGCTTGTTGATGAAAGAAAACTTTTGTGGAGATTCTACAAGAGAAAGGGGAATAGTGGTGCGGGTCTCTTCTCTCACCGGATGAAAATATTTATGAGATTTATCTAAGCAAGTATATTAACTAAGACGGTGATGGCTTAACCACGTGCTGTTTACCAAGTTGTACCAAAAATAAGTCGGTGTAAGGTGGGTTGAATGAACTCGTTTAATTCTCTGTCCATCCCAGTTCTGAAAATACGTGAAGATATTGAACACTAATGACTTATAACTCCAAGACAGTTTTCTTTAAAAAGAAATCCATTCATTTAAATAATCCACATACGCTATGAAATCAAGTGTCATATATCGAAAACAGATAAATTAATTAGTCAGGTGACAGGAATAAAAATATTCACCTCGGTGTCAACTCGACTTTTTTTATTTTGCTATGACACTTCACTGTAAGTATTACTCCGCTTGCTCGTATAGATGGCAGTTGACAATCCAATACTTTAATTAAAAAAAAAAACTCAAAGCTCCGGAGCGTGCGGACATCTATAGTTCGATGACCTATTTCCAGAACGCATTCAAACGAAATGACGCTCCAATTTACGGAAAGCTTTAGCGATCCGGAAAGATTTCGATTACGCACATGCAGCGCCAATTTCACACTCCAGTGGTCAAAGGGGGAGGTGCTTGCATTAAGCACTGTTTACTGAGTGCCCGTCGAAAATGTTCATTGTGGTGAAATTAGGTTCAATCTGTCAAATAATATACATGGTCGTAACATATACGATAGGTAGAATAACCTTCAATCATTAATGTGTTACGTGACTTTATGCATAAATCGCCATTCCCATTACAGGGGTAGACAGAGGTCTAGTCCAGACAATTAAGTCCGTCTGACCCACCTTCCACCGAAGATATTTTGGGACAACGTGACAGGGGGTGAGTCTTATGTAATTTATGTATAAAACGTAAAGAAATAACATATCAATTTCCACTTGTAATATAAATAAGGAATGCTTATCGTTTTTAGTTAAATTATAGTTAATATAATAGGTTAAACAAAATAATAATAAAGTTTATCCATAATTTTGAGTTTCAAATAAATAAAATTCATAGCATCAATTACAAGGGTACCAAAGATTTACCATAACTTATATATGATGAAACGCTAAGCTAATATTTTAGGTGTTTTTTTTAATAATTCACGATAGCCGAGTGGTTGGGTGGTCGGAATTTCGTGTCAAGAGACCCGAGTTCGATCCCTAGGTGTTAGGCTCATACCATTGGGTATTTCAAAAACATATGTACGAATTATATCGTTGACTTGGACATAAGGACGGCAACGGGCTCACCACCTGTCACGTTGTCACGAAAAATATCTTCGGTGGAAGGTGGGGCAAAGGGACATAATTGTCTGTACTAGACCTCTGTCTACCCCTGTATTGGGATTAGCGTGAAGATATTTATTTATTATTTTATTTATAATTTGCAACAGCAAATAAGGCAAAAGCGATTGAAAAAATCAATATCCTATTATTTTAGAGTTCGCACCAGCCATTTTAGGAGTTTTCATTTAAGTAGATTATATATTTTTACTAACCCGTGTCCCGATAAGTGGGTCTTTGGCCACCTGTCATTGAAGTGGAGAGAGCATGTGGAGTACAGAAAATGAGAAATATTCTAACCAATACGATTGCATAAAATCTCGTCCTGAGCAGATTCGTTGGTTAATCCATCATAAGTAATGCCGAGTTTATGAGCGCTAAAGGTTTTTATTTTGTTTAGGGCTTGGCACTTTGGCAACTTTAAACCTATCAATAGGTAGCACATTCAAATAAAGGTATTTTATGAATATTAAAGGTATTCGTTTTGCATAAGAGGTGTATTAAATAAAATCTCTTTAAAGTTATTTCGTAAGGAAGGATAACTTATATGCTTTAAAAATTCAATAAAATTGCAGAGACTAAAATAGCTCGGAGCGGTGACGGGCAGCAGAAACCTAAATGCAAGGTCTGGTCTGTCTGGTCTGGCAAGTCTGGTACTGCGATCGCAAATCCACTGGCAAAGCGTGGCGTTTATGTCCACCTTAGGGGAGAGACCTAAGTCTTTAATGATTTTTAAAAGCTTTTACACATTTATATTTTTACGAGTTCACATTTATAATTTTAACAGGATTCACGCATTTTTCAATACTCAATAGTTACGAGGTCTAGACAATGTTCATAACAGCGAATTATTATTACATTTTTATGTTTTTGCTTTCAAAAACATATGTAAGAATTATATCGTTAACTTGAACATTAAAACGGCGAAGGGCTCACCACCTGTCACGTTGTTCCGAAAATATCTTCAGTGGAAGGTGGGACTAAATTGTCTAGACTAGACCTCTGTCTACCCCTGTATTGGAAATTGCGTAATGATACTTATTTTGTTTTTTATATTTTCGCGGGCTTTGATTCGTTTTATATCGATTACCGTCAAAAAAAAAAATATCTTCACGCAATTCCCAATACAGGGGTAGACAGAGGTCGAGTCTAGACAATCAAGTCCCTTCGACCCACCTTCCACCGAAGATATTTTCGGGACAACGTGACAGGTGGTGAGCCCGTCGCCGTCTTTATGTCCAAGCCAACGATATTCGTACAAACGACATAGTTTTTGAAAAACCCATTGGTACGAGCCTGGGGATCGAACTCGGGTCTATTGACTCGAAATTCCGACCACCCAACCACTCGGCTATCGTGGCTTCAAAGATGTCATAAATTCGTGTGATATGAACCTGTTATGTCACACCACAATATGTAATTTAACATAATTTAAGGCATGCATTCAATCATATTCAACAAAATTTGGACAGATTTATGCACGAATGGATATTGGGTTATCGATCCTTGCAATTTACGTTGCTTCGGTCATCATACAGAACATATATTTACGACCTTAATGGCCGTAAAATTTGCGTAGGTAACTTCGACGACCTTTGCAAGTGATACACTTAATATTAGTATATTGCAGGACTTAAGCATGTTCTGTTACGAAGTTCTAACATAATGGTAATGCTTAAAAAAAGATAACATGATGCATTTTTTTGCAAATAATAGCCATGAACATAAATAGGTTAACCACATATTAGTTTATTAAACATTCATTAACCAAATTAAATTAATCAGAAGAAAAAATAAAAATAAACAATATTATGATTTATACATATTTAAATTTGGGCTCGTTCTCTTTAAGTGAAATTGTATGATATCAAATTTTATGGTTACACACTCGTATATATTCACTTTTAATTTTTATTCATTTTAAAATTGTTATTGAATAATCACCTCGCACCATTCCGCATGCAAATATAAAAAAAGTGTAAAAAGTGTAGTGTAGTGGTGGTGGTGCATACAGTAGAATTAATGCACGCATCTGTGGGATGGAGGGTGGTACACTTCTTCTCTTCGGACCAGGTAACATATACCTTTTTCATATTTGCATTCGGAATGGTGCAAGGTTCAATAACAACTTTAAAATGAATTTCCACAAAGTAACGCCTGAGTCAATTAACTATTCTACATTTATTTGAACCGACCGGTATCAATTTCCCACTTCTCCAGGCGTGATAGCTTTCAATGACTTGAAGATATACAAAGCTAACCAAAATCTAGGCCCTTATACAAATTTCATAACATCCAACCAATTTTGCACCAAAAGATGCTTCATTTAACTACATTCTGAAACACATCCGTGGAAATGAGGGTGGTGCCCTTCTTCTCTTGGAACAGGTGATATTTATTATTTTCGCATGTGGAATTATGCAAGGCAATAGCACTAGCGGGTCTTGGCAGACGTAGTCCTGCCTTGAAATAAAAAATACGTGTTAAAAACTGTCCCATCTTTGGCACGCCAGCAAAACACACATAGTTCAATAAGTAGACTCATTGAACTAAACCAAAGCAACTGAAGAAATCGATATTTTTCGATTTTTAATAAATCAACTGACGCAGTCGGAATTGTGTCTCAAAGGTACATATGTATTCTGCCTCATTCGCTCGCAGGCTAAGTGACATTGATGTGTCTGATTGGGCACAGTTGTTTAGTGTCACTTTTTCGGTTCATCAAATTTCAAATTTAAACTTTAACGGTGGTTGAGCCACGCATCAGCTTTTGTTGTTGCATGAATGGGCCTGCTTGACTGGGGAAGCACCACGACCTCACAGAATACCGGCGTAAAATAGAAGTCTAACAAACTTCTGCGTTTCGTCTGGCGAGTGCAGGTAACCGGAGGCTCAAACACTCCCCTCCCCCAAATCTGGGGGGTGGGCACACTAAGGCCAACATATCTGCTATGCCTCTGGTATTGCGGGTGTTGGGCGGCGGTAATCACATACCATCACGTGAGCCACCTGCTCATTTGCCTCCCTTTTCTATGAAGAAAAAAATGTGCTAATATATAGTAACACATACTTTACTACAAAAGTACGCTTTGAAATACTTTACATTACTTAAAAAATATAGCATTCATAGAAGCGAAATAAAGTAATTGTTAATCTTCATTTAACAGAAATAAGAGAAAACATTTTCGAAAATGAAGAGAAGGCTGAAGGCTTACTATTGTCTTTTGCCGCAACTCAACTAAGTTGTTGCAGCGCTCATCCCTCGAGGCGTCTAGCTCTTCATTGGCTGCAGCTGTCCGCTTCAAACTATTCTCTAGATTTACACAAAGCAATCCCTGTTTCTTTATTTTGTAAACTTTAAATTAAATAAGAATTAGCTACGAACTTACTTTAATAAATAAGTAATAAATAAATTGATAGTTATGTACTACATCACAAACATATCTCGGATACTAAAATAAGTAGCTAAAGCACTTGTGTTACGGACACAACTAAGATAAAAATATTAAATAACTCATTTCGTATAAATAGTCAATAGTCGTAACAGAGTGGTTGGGTGATCGGAATTCGAGTCGAGAGACCCGAGTTCGATTCCCAGGTAGCGTACCATGGGTTTTTTCAAAACCTATGTACGATTGTTGTTGTTGATCGTTGGCTTGGAAATAAAGACGGCGACGGGCTCACCAACTGTCACGTTGTCCCAAAATATCTTGAGTGGAAGGTGGGTCAAAGGGACTTAATTGTCTTTGCTAGATCTCAGTCTTCCCATATATTGGGAATGGCGTGATGATATTTATTTATACTTTTTTCTTATTCTACCGAATGTACCGACAACGTAACAAGAGAAACTGTCGCCGCCTTAGTAACGAGCCAATCGAATCAAAACGAGTTTTAAGTAAGTAGCTATAACACCTGTGTTACGGAATCGGAACCAACGAAGGTATTACAAACACCCTGGATCGAGACAATGTAGTAGTGGATTTCTAAGTGGTTTTCTAAGTAATGTATTCACAACACTTCAATAATTCGTTGTATATTAAATAACTGACATAACATAATCATGTCAAGATATTTCGGGAGTGAACCAATTTCAACGTCCTAATTTAGTTAGCGACGCAACAACAACCTCATGTAAATGAGCCTTCGCTAGAATGGTATGACGTCACGCCATGAATGTCTCGTCTTCATCTATTATGTTACGTTAAAATAACACTTATGAGTGTCTGTGATTCCGTTCATGAAGTATCTCGAAATTCCAACGGGATATTTATAATTTCTCGGAATCGAAACTAGGCCGTTTAGCTGTCCAGTTAATAAAATATATCATGTTTTTGATATATATTACAGTAACCGTACATTTTGTACGGTCTCTGATCACGCCAGTATTAGAAATTCGTGAAAAGAAAAAAATCTTTGGTTCTTATATAAAACTTTAAATTAAAATTAATTTCAAATTAAAGTTCATACCATATTAAAGGTCGTTGACCCAAAAAATATCTTCGGTGGAAGGTGGATTGAAAGGACTTACTTTTCTATACCTTTGTCTACCCTAGTATAGAACATGGCGTGAAGAAAAATAATGAGACACAGCTACTGCTACGAGTTCTGCTGAGATGTATCGACACTAATATTTTCACATCACACAGTTACTATGTATATAGTACTAAAACAATGAAATCATTCCTCGCTCATTAATATTGTCGATTACAGCAAAGTTATTAAAAATTAAAAAGAGAACAATAACTATTGTAGTTTACAATAACAAATATTCTTCATTATTCTTAAACGCTGTATTCTTATTGCTATACGCGCACCGTAATCTGTTTTGAATATTCTTGACAACCTCCGTTACACACTGGTTTTCAATGTATCGCCGTTGTATCAGACTTTATAACACATTTGCTTTAGCTACTTACTTTGGGATCAGAGCAATGTACGTGATGTTGTCGCTGTCCGTGTATGTATTTATTTGTAAACAGAAATATTAATTTTAACATTTATAAATAAAATATTAACTTATATTAAATCAAAATGAAATCCGATTGTTAATCAATGCTCACTTATCATCTATGCACTCAGTCCATTAAAATAATTACGAATGCGGTGACATCAGTCTCTGCCTTGAAAGGAATGAAATAATTAAGTAATGGATTATTCAAAATATCGGAATGTACCTGTTATTGTAACGAAATGTATTTAAGTTTAAAAATAAAAAAAACTCTCTGCGCGACTGAAAACTACTGAAAGCTACTCTGGCAGGGGTCGCCCAGCTGATGTGGACGAGTTGGGTCTACAGGACATAATGGGTATTGCGAGGCTCACCCTGCCCTGAGCGGTGCCATATTCCGCCGCGAGATGAAGGTTGGGCTGGTACTCAGTCAAGTTCCCAACTTCCCGAGTCCTAGGACGTCCGGATGACGGCCGCGGGGGTGTTCGAAGACCATGTGGGTTTGGAAACCAAGGTGGAAGTAGTATACCGGCGCTTCGAATTGAGAAGTACAGGAAAAAGATGCTTTATCTCCAGAGGGAGGAGTCGCGGATGTTTGTGAAAGTATTCTAGGGCCCTGCTTTTACAAACTCTTTTACTGATCTTGAAACTCATCGTTGAATTTCGGTACTTCAGAGCTGGCGATACCAAAAAAGAACCGGTAAACTAGTCAACGGAGGTCGTAATATATATTTATTTAGTATATGGATGTTTTTAAATTAATTAATAATTAATGAAATGTCATCTGCAAATTGCGTCAATCCCGCAATCCTATTCGCTAATAAATGAAATGTTGAGAGCGTTGTTCGATATAAATTATATTTAATTGTTGTTCTACGATTTATACACAGCCGTCATAAATGCTTAGAATTTTAAATTAAGAAACCTTTTTCTTTTTTTCAATTCTTTGTGTTGTTTTCTTTTTCACCAACGACATTAAAATTATAAAGTAATATTTCTTTTCCACCCGCTAAAGATTGTGTTGATTTGTACTATTCAATGTAACGTCATAAAAATATCTTAACGCCATTCTCAATGCTAGGGTAGACAGAAGTCTAGACAATTACCTCTTTTCGGCCCATCTTCAACCGAATTTTTTGGGACAACGTGACAAGCCTGTCGTTGTCTTTATGTCCAAGCCAACGGAATAAATCGTATAAAGTTTTTGAAAAAACTCATTGGTACATTCTACGAACCAACCACTTGGGGATCGAAACCCGGATTTCTCTAACTCGGACTCGAATTATGATCACCCAACCATACGGCTATCGTGACTCTAAAACGTAACTTTCACTTCATAAAATTAAAATGGGTCCAATTTCGCGTGTCTAAGTGTCCAACCCGATAGTCAAGTTAGTGGTGGCAGTGCCTTCGAAGATAGACAGTTCCGGGTTTGAATCGCGCTAGAAGCAAATAAACATTAATAACTGAGGTTATTAATGTTTAAATAATTTTTTATTAAAGTTAATTCTAGTTATATTAGTGCCAAGCCACTATTTAAGTGTATCTACCGCGTTGGTTTTAATAAACCTCGGTTAAAAGGGACTTAATTGTTTACATATCTGACTTATGCTATTATTAGAATATGCGTAAAAATAAAAAAAAACATTATTTCAATGTTTCAAAAGTAATGTAAAATATGTTCTAATATACACTTTTAGCTAACTATCGTAAGTCAGTGATGTCTACACAATTTAACGAAATAAACCTAACAATTTTATTAAAATGA
The DNA here is from genome assembly GCA_029286605.1 of Sericinus montela. Classification (NCBI taxonomy): domain Eukaryota; kingdom Metazoa; phylum Arthropoda; class Insecta; order Lepidoptera; family Papilionidae; genus Sericinus; species Sericinus montela. Next base: position 7,806,626 of record JAGSMR010000016.1, read on the forward strand.
AGTATTTAACTAGATATTTTTGAGGCATATTCACTGTGTAATTTAACCTCCATGGCCTCCTGTATATTTCAAGATAAGTAAATTGAATTATTCTCTTTTAAAACAGCTGGCCTAAAATAAAGGTTTCAACTTTTTTTGCGTTCGATTCGATTGCTCAATCTCTTATCGGAAGACCGACAAATGTGCTACGAATCCACGAATCTGATACACATTGCTTTAATAAAGCAAATTGAAATTCAACAGCAAAGGTTTTTAAGTGCCAATATCTTAGAGAGATGAGATCTAGATGAATCTGACGAAATTCAGCATTCCAATTTGACGTTTTCATAATTTTTTTTTAAGAATGCTTCCAAAACCATTGAATATTACTAGTATTTATAATAATCACTCTAACTGAGCTGCTTGCTTGTATCTGGAGTTGGTCCACGACAACAGTCGATTTGTGTTTTTAATTATAAATGGACTAAACAAAGGTTCTAAATTCTATGTAAATTGATTTCAGTAATTTTTCTTTCCCGCCCTTGTCACTTGATTTTTTTTTGTAGAAAAGGGTGGCAAACGTGCAGATGGGTCACATTATGGTAAGTGATTACCGCCGCCCATGAGCACCCGCAATAACAGAGGCGTAGCAGATGCGTTGCCGCCCTTAGAGTGCCCCACACCCCCGAAATGGGGGAGGGAGGTGTGTGGGCCTCCGGTTACCTACACTCACCAGAAACGCAGAAGTTTGTTAGACTTCTACTTCACGCCAGTATTCTGTGAGGTCGTGGTACTTCCCCGGTCGAGCCGGCCTATTCATGCAACAACAAAAGCTGATGCGTGGCTCTACTACTGTTAAAATTTATAATTTTACAATTTTTTCTTTATATTGATTAAAAAAATCAGAATAACTTATATGTTTTAAATATTTTATAAAAATGACACTTCTATGTTAAAATGTTATAACTTTAGTTGACTGCCATTGTTACCATGTCATAATCTGATGATGTGTTTCGAATAAAATTCCTGAAATCTTATTAATATTCCGAGTATTTCACCTCTTTTGTGATGTTTTACAGTCGTTTGTGTCTATAGCAACGTTTCATCCAAATAATAGTTAAGAAGTTAAGCTAAGAATTTTGTGTTTTTTTAAAGACGATTCAATCGTTTTTTTTTTATATCTTCACGCAAATTCCCATACAAGGGTAATCTTTTGATCCACTTTCCACCGAAGACTATTTGACATATGGTGAGACAATCGCCGTCTTAATATTCAAGCAAACGGTACAATATACTTGCGTACATAATGTAATGTGTAGTTATGTGAGTACACACATTCATATTCATCAGAAATGTGCCCCAGACGGGAATCAAACCCGAACCCTAAGCTTCGAGGGAATCACTATCAACTAGTATATCAGGTATTAACAAATATTTATATTAAATAAAAGTTTTCCTTGCAGAGGTCTCACAACAGAATCGCATTACGAATATTACGTTTCCTCTTTGTCCTCTGTTACTCAGCCATATGAATATTTATCTCGTAGTCTGTCTGTTCGCAAAAGCGCTAAGTGTTTGTTGTTTGCATTCACAATACCGAATCAAAGAAACGGAAATTTTCCGCAAACGTCATTTTCATTTAATCTGTGATGTTATTGTATTATTCAAATATAACACCCCCTTTCTAACCGTGGGTGTCGAACTAGACGGCTAAGCGAAAAGCCTTAAAAATAGTATTGGCTGTCAACAGATGACCGGCCAACCATTTCGAAAAATACCTGAGAAATATCTGACACGAGCGGGATAATAACTCGCAACCCCTACGTGCTGTGGCGATGCTTTCAACTCCGAGCCTTCGTATATTGTCCGGATCAAACGACTTTAATAACAATGTATGTCTACTTATTACTCTATGCCCATAACTTAACAGTTAGACCACACGATACAATGCTATACGGTTACGCTTTTAATGCTTTTATAATGCAGTTTGGAGATTTTTCCAGCAGGTTAGTCGTTTTTAATTTATTTTATCATTAATTTAGTAATAATAAGCTTAGCTTATATACCTGATAAATCATAAAATTACACTATGATTAGTATGATTATAGCTTAAATTACTTACTTAACGGCCGGTAAAAGCCTGTAAAATTCAAAGACATAGGCATCTCTTTTGTTTGATACCTTGCCTAGACTATTGTCGATCGCATAACTAGACACCTCGCATTCGCGTCCTGTTTGTCACTGGTCTGCTGAATTTGATTTGGAATTTCGAGATGTCAATTACAACACCCACGGAAAGAAAGTGACAAACGGTGAGCCTTCCGCCGTTTTTATGACCAAGCCATATACATAAATCGTACAAAGTTTTTGAAAAAAAAAACCATTGGTATGAGCTACGAGCCTACCATTTGGGTATCGAACCCGGATTTCTCCACCTCAGACCCCAATTCCGATCACCCAACCACTCGGCTATCGTGAGTATGTAACGTAACCTTCACTTCACTAAATTACAGTGGGTCCAAATTTGTGTGTCCAAGAGTCCCTATCATTAGGAACAGTAGAGCGACCCAATAGCTTAGTCAGTGGTCACAGTGCCTTCGAAAATAGACAGTAGCGGGTTCGAATCGCGCGAGGAGCAAAAATAATATGTTGTAAATTTTTAAATTTAATTAAATTATTTAAAAACAAAAAAACATATTTTTTTAAAATTAGATTGTGTACTCGATTTATTAATGTCTTAATATCTTTTTAATTTAAGTAGGGAGTATATTAATGCTGCCACTATTGAGGTTTATCTGGCGCGTTGTTTCAAATACACTTCGGTTAAAAGTCAGTAAAGGAACTTAAATTTATAAATATCTGACTTATTTTATTATAAGAAAATGCGTGAAAATAAAAAATAAAACATGATTTCAATGTTTCAAAAGTAATGTCAATTATGTGCGAATATAACTTTTAGCTAACTATCGTAAATCATCAATTTATACAACAATATAACGCAATATACCTAAAAATGAAGAATTAGTAGTATTAGTATTAGAAGTATTTAACTAGATATTATAATGCACGTATACTATATTATTGAAATATTATACTATATTATTGAAATTCAACAGCAAAGCTTTTGAAGTGCCAATATCTTAATGCCTTAGTCTGACGAAATTCAGCATTCGAATTTGAGGTTTTTTCTTATTTATTTTATTTATTTATACTTTATTGACACCTAATAAAAGGTAACAATGGGCGGACTTAATGCCTTATAGCATTCTCTACCAGTCAACCCTGGTCTTATTTTTAAAAAAGGAATACATCAATGCCAAATAACATTACTAGTATTTGTATTAACCACTCCAACTGAGCTGCTTGCTTGTGTCTGGAGTTGGTTCACGGCAATAGTCGAATGATGGTTTTAATTATAAATGGACTAAAAAAAGGTCCTAAATTCTATGTAAATTGATTTCAGTATTTCTTTTTTCCGCCCTTGTCAGTTGATTTTATAAATTTCTTTTGAATTTGATTAAAAAGTTCAGAATAACTTATATGATTGAAACATTACATAAAATAATACTTCTATGTTAAAATGTTTGTAAGTTTAGTGGATTGCCATTGTAATAATGTCATAATCTGATTATGGGTTTCGAAGAAAATTCATGAAATCTTATCAAAATTTCGAGTATTTCACCTCTTTCGTGATATTTTACAGTCGTTTGCGTCTATCGCAATATTTCATCAAAATTAATAAGTAACAAGTTTAGTTAAGAATTTTGTGTTTTTTTTGAAGACGATTCAATTGTTTTTTTTTTTTATATGTTCACGCAATTTCCCATACTAGGGTAAGCAACGTCTTTTGATCCACTTTCTACCGAAGACTATTTGACATATGGTGAGCATATCGCCATCTTAATATTAAAGCTAACGATACAATATACTTACGTACATAATATAATGTGTAGTTATGTGAGTACACACATTCAGATTCATCAAAAATGTGCCCCAGGCGGGAATCAAACCGCAACCCTACACTTCGAAGAAATCATTATCAACTAGTATATCAGGTATTAACAAATATTTGTATTTAATAAAAGTTTTCCTTGCAAATTTTTACAACAGAATCGCATTACAAGTATTACGTTTCATACGAGTATGTAATTAATGTAATAAATATTTATTTATTATTTATTACATTAATTACATACTGTACATATGATATACTCATTATGATTAGTACATTACACGAATAATAGGTATTGCTGTTTGTCACCGGTCTGCTTAATTTGGTTTGGTATTTCGAGATGGCTATCCATCGCCATCTATTGGCAGCCATTACCAGTAACATGGCTTGTCTTTTAGTTGAGGCGGATTGTATCACGTGTCGAGTGTAGTGGTGGTGGTGATTAGAATTAGCGAACGTGTCTGTGAGAGGCGGGGTAGTGCTCGTCTCTTCGGAGCAGGTAGCATATGCTATTTATTATTTTTGCGTTCGGATTGTTGCAATGTAACTTTTGACGACCTCCTTGAACGAATGGCGTACATACCGGTTTTCGCCAGCTCATAGGTCCCGGATTCGATTCCCAATCGGGACAATGTAGAAAACACTTTTTACATTTTCTCAGGTCTGGGTGTTTGCGGTATCTTTATTGTGACCTGATTCCATATTACAAGTGCTTAAGCTGGCTTACTTTGGGAACAGTGCAATCTATGTGATGTTGTCCCTATCTGTGAATGTGTGTATTTATCTCTGCTCCCATATTAACATCTTTTGACATTATAAACACTTAAAAATCTTGTGCATAGAATACGTACGAATACGTACGTGTACGTCGGAATAACATGTTAATAAAGTTCGTCTATATAGGGTGTACGTCGGCGCAGTTCATTAAACAAAGGGCGATATTGCATCGCAAACTGAATTAAGGCCCAGGAATTAGTTTACCGTCTGCTCAGTACGATCTATCGCAAACAGGTTCACCTGCTGCAATTAGTATGGAAGCACAATTTAATAAATAATGTGATAATATAGCTTAGAAGCTAGCGTAATCTTAGGTGACCTGGATTCAGGATTAAATCAAAATTATTATTTTTAATCGACTATAAAATAAGGTGGCCTTCTCAATTCAACAGGAATGTCAATTTTATACAATTTTATAAACGTATACATACAGTCTAAATTTGTGTATGGTATATTGGAGGTATGGAGGTATCATCCCGACATCTGTCGGCAGCCAAGTGTTTTATATATATAAAAGCTGTTGCCCTTAGTCGCTATTAATTTAATATATGTCAAGCTCTTCTATCCCACCTATTTACTTAATGAGCCGGTCGTTGTCTTTATGTCCAAGCCAAAGATTTAAATCGTACATAAGATTTGGAAAAAACCCTCTGGTACGGGCTTACCACCTGGGAATCTAACTTGAGTCTAACGATTCGAGTTCTGATCACCTGACCAACCGGCTATCGTGACTTCATAAATACTCCAACTAGCTAAGGTTCGATACAATTTAATCCATTTTCGAACCATTTTTTATCGGAACGTCTTACTTGTTAAATTTATCTATTGAGATAAAGCCTTGTAATCGTAGTGTGAAACGACTCCCTCAACTTTTCATAAAAATAAATTGTTAAAGGCTTTCGATGATTATTTTCTCGCCCACAATTATTTATTTCGCTGCCAAATACTCGTTAACACGATAAAGTAGACGTGGTTTGAAAAGCTGAACTATTTGATTGCTTGTTTACCTCAATCAGTATTACACAAAATATTATACAGAAAATTTTTCGAGTGGCGTACCCACTGGTTTTCGTGATATTATCAGCTCGAGTAGGATCATGTACGAGTCAATAAACAAAGGACTTTCTTTACATTTTCTCGGGCCTGGGTATTTCACATACATTTGTTATTTCTACTTCTATAACACAAGTGCTTTTACTTTGATATCGAAGCAATATATGTGATGTTGTCCCTTTCTAAGAATTTATTATTATTGTTCGGATCAAACTAACAACCCGCAGAAGAAAATTCATATGTAATTATACACCGGCATCACTAGAGTCTAAACCATGTACTGAGGAAATGCATTTGAATTAATCCGCTGATTCACTGAATGAATACATTTTTTAATAGAAAAAGGAGGCAAACGAGCATGTGGCTCACGTGATTGTTAGTGATTACCGCCGCCCATCAACACCCGCAGTACCAGAGGTATAACAGATGCGTTGCCGGCCTTAGAGTGCCCCACCCCCAGAATTGGGGAGGGGGTATGTGGGCCTCCGGTTACCTGCACTCACCAGACGAAACGCAGAAGTTTGTTAGACTTCTACTTCACGCCGGTATTCTGTAAGGTCGTGGTAGTTCCCCGGTCGAGTCGGCCAGGTCGAGTCGGTTGTTGCATACAAAAGATGATGCGTGGCTCTACCACTGAGGATCTCAAAGTATGTCAGAGACTTATGTCAGAGACAATCTGGAAAAGGTTCCGAGAATTGAACCTTGGACCTCAAAGCTAGCGACATTTTGAAGAACGGTGTATAACACTCGTCCGTGAGAATTATAGCAGAACACTTCTTAGGGATCTTAGAGATCTTACGGATACTTAACATCCTCCGTGGACGAGTGGCATAAATACCAATTTTCAAGATAACACCATTTCGAGGTCCCTGGTTCGATTCCCGGTCGGGTCAATGTAGAAAACCACTTTTTAAACATTTTCTCATTTCCTTGTTTCCGATACCCATACCACAAATGCTTTTATTTTACATTGGGATCGGAGCAATGTATGTGATGTTGGCCCTATCTATATATGTACTGATTTATCATTATTACAATACTCCGTAATAGAGTGAAAATGAATGTAGAATCTGTAGGATCTGAATACTCATTCCTCTCCTTGACGTTTGACTAATGCTTATCCTCGAACAAAATATCACAAAACCAAACGCTTCTTTTGGTATCTATATGAGGATGATCTTATCACTAAAATGGACAAACTTATGCTTGTGCGACTTAATATTAATTTATTTTGATCAGCTATTACCAAACTTGTAATTCCGTGACCAAATCTATGTCCACAATGTACACAAACAGAGCTCCCTCTCAGTACACGAGCAACGTGTTTGCTCTTCACCCGTACAATTTCGAACATAAAGCAAATATTGTTCATCAAACAGTAACGCTTATACTTGTTTTCATAGTTTCTATAACTTCAGTCTTATCTTTACACAATTTTTCATACTTGGGTAGGCAGAGGTCTACACAATGAAGTCTCTTTTCACCAAAACTTACATGGAACAAAGTGATATGTGGTCAGTCAATCGCCGTCGTAGAAAAACTTAGAAACGTTTTGTGTATAAAATTCCTTTGCACATGGAAAACGAAAGTAAATTATATCAACACCTACGAATTCGCGGTCAAAAGCTAGTATATATAAACATTCGTGACTCGAGTACAGTCATCTTCATCACGCAAATGTTTGCCCTAGCGGTATTCGAACCCACAACCATTAGGTTCAAACTAGGTTTTTCAAAACCTAAATAAGATTCATATCGTTGGCTTGGATATAAAGACGACAACGGGCTCACCACCTGTCACGTTGTCCCAAAAATGTCTTCGTGGTAGGTGGGTCGAAAAGACTTATTTGTCGAGACCTCTGTGTATTGGGAATCGAACCCTCACCGATGGACCTCGGAACTGGCGACACCATGAAAACCCTTGTGTACGCAGAGACGTCAAGTCAACACTAATTGTTTCTCGCATTTTTATTACCTTCACTTATTTACAAACGGCGACGAGCTCACCACCTATCACATTGTTGTTGGGGTGCTTGCATTACGCACTGTTTAGTGAGTGCCCGTCGGAAATGATCATTGTGGTGAAATTAGGTCCAATCTGTCAAAGAATATACTTGCTCGAAACACATACGATAGGTAGAATAACCTTTAATGATTAATATGTTATGTGACTTTATGCATAAATCGCCCTTCCCATTAAAGGGGTAGACAGAGGTCAGTCCAGACAATTAAGTCCGTCCGACCCACCTTCCACCGAAGATATTTTGGGACAACGTGACAGGTGGTGAGTCTTATGTAATTTATGTATAAAACGTAAAGAAATTACACATCAAGTTACAGACAAGTTTATCCATAATTTTGAGTTACCAATGTATAAAATCCTTTCTTATATTCATAGCATCAATGACAAGGGTGCCAAATATTTGCCATCACTTATATATGATGAAACCCTAAGCTAATGTTTTAGGTTTTTTATGATTCTCGATAGCCGAGTGGTTGGGTGGTCAGAATTTCGAGTCAAGAGACCCGAGTTCGATCCCCAGGTGGGAGGCTCGTACCAATGGGTTTTCCAAAACTTATTTATGAATTATGTCGTTGGCTTAGACGTAAAGACGGCGACGGGCTTAACACCTATCACGTTGTCCCGAAAAATATCTTCGGTGGAAGGTGGGGCAAAGGGACATAATTGTCTATACAAGACTTCTGTCTACCCCTGTATTGGGATTTGCCTGAAGATATTTGTTTATTTATTATTTTATTTATAATTTCTAACTGCTTATAAGGCAATAGCATTTGAAAACATCAATAGCCTAATGTTTTAGAGTTCGGGCCAGCCATTGTAGGACTTTTCACGTAGGTGGATTACATATTAGTGGATTATATATCAGGTGGATTATATATTACTAACCCGTGTTTCGTTAAGTGGTTCATTGGCTACCTGTCATTGAAGTGGACAGAGTATGTGAAGTAGAGAACCTGGGAAATATTATAACCAATACGATGGCATGAAATCTCGTCATGTGCAGACTCGTTGGTTAATCCATCATAAATAATACCGCGTTTATGAGCGCAAAAGGTTTTTATTTTGTTTAGGGCTTGGCTCCGACTTTAAACCTATCAATAGGTAGCACATACAAATAAAGGTATTTTATGAATATTAAAGGTATTCGTTTTGCATAAGAGAGTATTAAATTAAATCTCTTAAAAGTTATTCCGTAAGAAAGAGTAGAACATAACTTATATGCTTTTAAAATTCAATAAAATTGCAGACTAAAAGACCTCAGAGCGGTGATGGGCAGCAGAAACTAAGATGAAAGGTCTGGTCTGTCTGGTCTGGCAAGTCTGGTACTGCGATCGCAAATCCACTGGCAAGGCGTCGCGATTATGTCCTGCTTACGGAAGATACCTAAGTCTTTAATGATTTTTACAAGCCTTTAAGTAAGAGTAGTACTACTAACATGCCTTTAAGTAAGAGTAGTACTAACTAAACACTCAAAGTTCACATTTACTATTTTAACAGGATTCACGCATGTTTCAATACTCAGTAGTTACGAGGTCTAGACAGTGTTTATAACAGCGATTTCTTAGTATATTTTTATGTTTTTGCTTAAAAGTCACGATAGCCGAGTGATTGGGTGGTCGGAATTTCGAATCATGAGACCAATGTAACAATGGAGTTTTCAAAAACATATGTACGAATTATATCGTTGACTTGGACATTAAAACGGCTAAGGGCTCACCACCTGTCACGTTGTTCCGAAAATATCATAGGAAGGGGTTCGAAGGGACTTAATTTTCTAGACTAGACCTCTGTCTACCCCTGTATTGGGAATTGCGTAATGATATTTATTTGATTTTTATGTTTTCGCAAGCTTTGATTCGTTTTATATCGATGGCTGGCAAAACGTTTTAAATTCGTGTGATATGAACCTGTTAGGTCACACCACAATATGTATTTTTTATAGAAATTTATGACGGCGTATGGTAGTCTCATGAGGCAACTCGTTGTCAGATCCGTCTTGAGCCATATCAGAAAACTGATCTAAATAGGTGGAAACGAAGTAAGTTCGATACAGGAAGATGACTGTTCTCACTGCCGTCCGTTTCGTAACTCCGAGAATATTCTGAAGACACTTTATATCAGAAGTCAAATGACATTGACAACACATAGTAGTCAAATCCGCTCTGTCACTTCCTGTAACGACACCACTCAAGCGCACCACTTGACGTTTCCGAAGACTTTTAATAGATGGCGTTGTAACCAAAATTGTTGCCTTATCTTGATTCTACGACACGGCCATCCTACGTAGCACACGTCCTCGTGTGTTATTCTGAAACAAAAGAAAACCTCGCGCACCCTACCTCGGTTTGACTCTTTACCATAAAAGAAACAAATTTTTTTTGCTCTAGGGTCGATAAAAACTCTCTCTTTAAACTACTTCTTTTGATTCAAATACGTAGACTTAATTATAGCATCACTAACTTTACAACATTGAATGTGTCTACATGACACAAATAATGAAAATCAAAGAAAATCACTTTCATTAATGAACCAAAACAGAGCTTTCACACTTCACAAAACAGTAAAAAGAAACTTCACATTTACCACAAATTAACACAGCCGTAATATTTCATTCACCGGTATAATTATCGTGTACACATCATCGCGCATCCCCTCTTGGGATCGCCCAGTCCATGCATCCCCACCTGGGTCATACAGTCCGCGCATCCCCAACTGGAATCGCCAAGTCCAACGACTCTACGGTTTCCTCCGAAAACCGACCTACACCAAATCTACACGCGTACCGCGTATCCACGGACTACCGTTCCACATGGTAAATACCGATTTCTACTGGAGTACGGCTATGTGGTACGGTCCACTGTTCCCAAGCCTCTCACAGACTACTCTACACAACAATCCATCAGAATGAAATATTACCTAACCAAGTCTCAAGCAGACTCAGCTTGCTTCCGGAATGGTCTCTATATTGTTGGTCTAACTTATGATTTGCTCTGTTTCGGGCATTCGTCTAGGCCTATCGTGAGCGTACTTGCATGTACGCCTTGAGTTAAATGCCTGTAGTGTGTGCCGGTCTCCGTCTAGTACCTTTATAACTTTAAAAGAACCTCTATACTTATGATCAAGCTTTTTTTGGTTTTGTTTTACTCTGTTAGAATCACAGTTTCTTAAAGTCGTTTACCATTAAATTTACAAGAAATAGTTTGTTTAGGAAGCGAACATTCGGCTCTAGAATCGTAATAAAATGAAAATGCTCACCAGAGTGATGGACGGATCCAGCAGGCGCGTTCACGATGACTTTTTCTTTCAAAAGAGCAACCACCGTACCGTCGCTCGCTTCCCTAGAGGGTAGACGAAAATCCGTACTCGCAGAAGGTGTCCGCATTGCTTATGTAATCGCCAAGAAGTTGCGGTTCTGGTTATCTTGATCTCTTACGCCATGTGGCTGATTGAGTTGCATCCCGCTTCTGATCGACATCAGACGTATACGCCGACGCGTACGGTAGTCTCATGAGGAAACTAGTTGTCAGATCCGTCTTGAGCCATATCAGAAAACTTATCTAAATAGGTGGAAACGCAGTAAGTTCGATACAGGAAGATGACCGTTCTCCGAAGTGTACCGTAATTTAATAAGATGTAATATGAATTTTATGCGGCTTCTTTTCATGGTAGTTTTAGATATAAATCTTCTATGTGTTGGAACAATCTTCCTCCACCACTGCGCAGTACCAGCAGCGCAAACCTGTAGACTTATTTCAGAAAAATATTTAAAGAATACCTATTACACACTCAAAAAAGATTGCGGTCTTTCATTTGCACATTTTCTCGCTTATTTATTATAATATAATTGTGGTTACTTATATGTCTCATGTTCTTATGTAATTGTATTCAGGTAGCATGTTTTTTCTTTGGTATTTTTAAATGCTTTTGTCCGTGATTCTCACTCGCAGGCGTCAGCTGAAAATCAGCGCTATGGCTATTAGTTGCTATAGCTCAGATGAGCTAACTGATGAGATGAGTCATCACAACCACCAACCTTAATTGAATTTTATGTTTTTCTGTTTTTTCCTTTTATTTTTACCCCAAATATTTATTTTTTAGTATGAAAAATATGTTCTGTTGTGTTCTGTTCTTTTCTGTTCTATTCTGTTCTATTCTATTCTTTTCTATTCTATTCTATTCTGTTCTATTCTGTTCTGTTCTGTTCTGTTCTATTCTGTTCTGTTCTGTTCTGTTCTGTTCTGTTCTATTCTATTCTATTCTTTTCTATTCTATTCTATTATATTCTATTCTTTCTATTTATTTCTATTCTATTCAATAGAATTTAACATAATTTAATGCATGTCAATCATATTCAACAAAATTTGGACAGCACGACTGGATATTGAGTTATCGATCCTTGCAATATACGTTGCTTCGGTCATCGTACAAAATACATATTTACGACCTTAATGGTCGTAAAATTTACGTAGGTAACTGCGACGACGTATACAAGTGAATTGCAGGACTTAAGTAAGATTTTTGATTAATGCTTGGTATTCCATCACAGTGCACTTTTCGGGGAATTTTCTGTCACGCACTTGCACATTATGGAATGAGCTGCCGTCAGCGGTTTTTCCGGACCGATACGACTTTGGGACCTTCAAGAAAAGAGCCTTTACGTTTCTAAAAGGCCGGCAACGCATCTGCTATTCCTCCGGTATTGCAGATGTTCATAGGCGGCGGTAATCACTTACCAACACGTGTGCCACCTGCGCGTTTGCCTCCCTTTTCTATAAAAAAAATAAGTTAAGAAATAAAGTAAGTTCTAACATAATTATAATGCTTAAAAAAGATAATATGATGCAATTATTGCAAATAATACGCAATGAACATGAATAAATTAACCACATATCGGTTTATTAATTATTTATTAACTAAAGTAAATTAATCAAAAGAAAAAATGAAAATAAACAAAGTCATAATTTATATATATTTTAATTAAAGCTTGTTCTCTTGTTAGGTGAAATTGCATGATATAAAATTTTATGGTTTTACGCTCGTATATTCATTTTTAATTATTCTACATTTAAAAATTGTTATTGAATGATGATTATTCAATAACAATTTTTAAATGTATCACCTCGCACAATTCCGCCTGCAAATAGAAAAAAGTGGAAAAAGTGGAGTGTAGTGATGCATATAATAGAATTAATGCACGCATCTGTGAGAAGGAGGGTGGTGCACTTCTTCTCTTCGGACCAGGTAACATATTCCTTTTTTATATTTGCATGTGGAATGGTTCAAGGTTCAATAACAACTTTAAAATGAATTTCCGCAAAGTAACGCCTGAGTCAATTAACTATTCTACATTTATTTGAACCGACCGGTATCAATTTCTCACTTGTCCAGGCGTGATAGCCTTTAATGACTTGAAGATATATAAAGCTAACCAAAATCGAGGCCGTCATACAAATTTCGCGACATCCAACCAATTTTGCACCAAATGTATACAACTGTACAAAATTATTATCAATCAGAATTGAAACAGAATTTACCGCTGACGTCGAAAACCACGTTTCAAATTTGGCCTGATTTTATGTGACCGCTCAAATGAGGCGTGGATTGTATTTTGTAGCATTAAAATCATATACTAGTTTGTGTTAGTCATATATGTTAGTCCACATATTTCCATTAAATATGAACAAAAATAGCAGTCAATATGAGTTTTGCGTATTCCAGGACTACAAAATGCATCTCTTTGCATTTTTTACATGATTTACCACGGGGAGTGCTCCGAGGAATTGTTCGGATTAATCCCAGCCGCTGAATTTCAAAATCGTACCTTACAGCATATCCAAAAATTCCATTAACACCATCTTAATGCTTGGCATTCCACCACAGTGCGTTTTTCGCGGAATTTTCTGCCACGCACTCGCCCTTTATGCAATGTGCTGCCGTCAGCGGTTTTTCCGGACCGATACAACTTAGGGACCTTCAAGAAAAGAGCCTATACATGTCTCAAAGGCCGGAAATGCATCTGCCATGCCTCTGGTATTGCTGATGTTCATGGGCGGCGGTAATCACTTACCATCATGTGAGCCACCTGCTTGTTTGCCTCCCTACTCTACAAAAAAAAAGAAGCTTCATTTTACTACATACTACATACTGAAACGCATCCGTGGAAAAGAAGGGTGGTGCCCTTCATCTAAAAAAAAAGAAGAAAGAAAGAAAGCTTTATTCTCCAAAATGACGCCATCACAGATAACATAAAAAACACATAATTTACAAATAATATTAGCTATACAATACAAATTACAATATACTACTACATATTACAAACTAAACAATACCCATACTCGTATGTGTCAAGGCGTCATCTGGGAACAGGAGCACACTCAGCACAATGCCATGAAAAATTTTTTTTCCATGGCGCTGATTTTCAGTGTGTCCGACTAGTGACTTGCCGAAATCAGTGCTATATGTATACTCATTATCTTTTAAACACAAAATTATGCTGACAGAATTATGCATTCAAATGCTCTTAGAAGGGCAATACGAACACTACAAAAGGGAAATTATTAAAATACTATAAAGGGCTATGTTCTACAAAAGGGAAATTGTTAAAATACTATAAAGTGCTATGTAACAAAGTGACAAGATAATTTGTAAAAAAAATATATGTAATTATTGAAGAATATAAAAGAATATAACAAGACAAAACAAAAGCTGCATTCAAGAGAACGATTTTAATGCTCCGTTGTTAAAAATCTACGACGACGAGGTACGTAATCGTGCAAAGCTTTATAAACTTTGATCAAAGTTAATCTGACTTTGCAGCAGTTGTGTTCTGTATTCATTTTTAAATGTATGTATTGCTTTCAGATTTCGAAAAGGAGGCGGTATATCGTTCCAGCACTTGGATGCGGCGTATTTGAAACTTCCTCGGAAAGCGTGAGTGCGGTGACGAGGCACGACGAGAGTATGCCCTCTAATGCGCGTATTGTAAGTTGTTACATCACGTGACCATATGAGTTTGTTAACAAGATAAGGAGGTGTTTTATTTTTTAATACCCCGAATAGGAAAGTTGCCATGTGCAGTTTTCGACGATATTCCATTTTTAAAATTTTGGCATTATTAGTGTAAGGGGTGAGGTGCGTGCGGGGCGGTATTGTAAAACTAAATCTTGCACATGCATTTTGAATACGTTGAACATGACGTCGCGACCGCGCTAAAAGTCTCGGGCCGTAAACAATGTCCATATAATTAAATTTTGGAAGGACAAGAGTGTCACACAATTTTAAATCGAATATCCGTATTTAAAAACTCGCCTATTTGATAAAGAACCTTAAGTCTATAAAAGCAGTTTCTGCTAGTACTTAGTATGTGATTCTCAAACTGTAGTTTGTCATGCATTAGTAAGCACAAATTGCGAATCTCATTTACACGTTCTACGATTTCCCCTCGAATTTGGATGCATGCCCCTCTTTCTGATATATTTTTTATTTAATTTTTAGAACCATAATTATTAGTTGTTAGTAGTATAATAGTAATTAGTAGTTTAGATTTAGTTCCGTTAAGTACAAGGCAGTTTGTGTCGCACCACGCGGCTATACTTTCGAGGTCTTTGTTGATATTATTAACGACTTCTAGAAGCCATAAACGAATTTTAGATATACATATTTATTTGACATAATAGGTTACGCGCAAAATTTAACTTTAATTTGCTTCTTGTACAGACAAAATTAATTTTATGTGATTGGATAGAATAAATAATATTTATGGGGATATCACAAATTCTTAAATAGTTATCTATTGAGAAAATTTTCTTTTACCTTAATGTACTCGTATAGTAATTATTGTATGTATGTATTGCAGAACTTAAAGACAAAACGCTAGTGAATCTTTTCAATACATTGATGTTAAAAATTTGTGCCAGAACTAACCATGATATATTATTATTCCACATACGAGTCTAAGCATAATGTATTTCATTTGACAAAAATATAATACTAAAATAGTTAGTAGTTAGTAGTAGTAGTAAAAATGAACAATAGCAGAACAAGATAATATTTAAAAAATTCAGATAATTATTACTTTTATATTTTTTTCCATTGCTTCCGATAGCCCCAACTGAATTTGTTCCAAAAACCCTCTCGAGATCTACTTCACTTTTTATGCCATAAGACGTTGTTCCGTGTTCTCGACGAGTATAAATTTTTCCCTCTTTTGACCATACGTAGGGCCAATCAAATCGCCGAGCGAATTCCTTAGTTCTAAAAAATATATTGCGTTTGAATTTAGTAAGCCGTTCCTTTGTATAGAAGGCTCGTGTATTTTCGGAGCGGAGACCTAGACCTTCAGTAGTTAAGGAGCGGCGCATGCGCGCGGCCCGCAGCTGAGAGTCGCGCGTGTGCCTGCGCGCCAGCCGCACGACTTTGGGACGTGGCTTCGCTAGCCTACTCTGCTCGTCGCGCACAAGACCGACTCGCACACAACTCACTATATCGCGCTCTTCTAGGGTAACGCCCAGCTTAGTAGCGCACGCAGTCACAATGTGTAGAACATTTTCTGTGCCCTCTTCTGGAATGCCTGCGACTTCGATATCATTGTACAGCAGCTGTTGGTCTCGATCATTTAAATCTGCTCTTAAGTCCGCAATAATCGTCTCGAGATCCCGAATTTTGCCGCCGACATTTTTGGATTCAATTAGGGTTTGTTGTTCTTCAAGAATTTGTTTTCTAATGTATCTAGGCGACTCTCACACACAAATGATTAATATATTAACATATACACCAGTTTTTAAAGTCCAGAAAAAATGTTTCAAAACATCGATATCACAACTTTAGACGTAGATATTAATTTTTATTTTGCGACAAGCTTTGCGTACTTCTAGTAGCACTGACATCCGCAACATCACTCAATCTCTTTCTCTTTATTACGTTTATTATTTTCGCATGCGAAATTATGCAAAGTTATAGCACTAGCGGGTCCTGGTAGACGTAGTCTAGCTTTAAAATAAAAAATACGTGTTAAAAACTGTCCTATCTTAGGCACGCAAGCAAAACACAGCTCATTAGATACATAGTTCAATTAGTCTATCATTGAACTAAACCAAAGAAGCTAAATAAATCGATGTTTTTCGCTTTTTAATAAATCAACTGACCAAGTTGGAATTGTGTCTCAAGGGCACACAGTCCTAAGTCCTATTGATTATCTGATTGTGCCCAGTTGTTCAGAGTTTCTTTTTCGTTTCATCAAGTTTCAAATTAAAATTGTGCTAATATATAGTAACAAATACTTTACTACAAAAGTATGCTTTGAAATGATTTAAACTACTAAAAAATTAAAGCATAAATAGAAGCGTAATAAAGTAATAGTTAATTTTCGAGAACATAAATAAGAGAAAACATTTTCGAAAATGAAGCAAAGGCTGAAGGCTTACTATTGTCTTTTGCCGCAACTCAACTAAGTTGTTGCAGCGCTCAACCCTTGAGGCGTCAAGCTCTTCATTGGCTGCAGCTGTCCGCTTCAAACTATTTGCTAGATTTTCACAAACCTTGATTCTTTATTTTGTAAACTTTAAATTAAATAAGAGCTAGCTACGAACTTACTTTAATAAATAAGTAATAAATAAATTGATAGTTAGGGACAACATCACAAACATATCTCGGATACTAAAATAAGTAGCTAAAGGAATTGTGTTACGGACACAACTAAAGTAAAAATATTAAATTACTCTTTTCGTATAATAGTAGCCGAGTGGTTGGGTGATCGGAATTCGAGTCGAGAGACCCGAGCTTGATCCCCAGGTGGCGTACCATGAGGCACCACCAGCACCCAGAATCGAGACAAAGTAAAAGAAGTTTTCGAAGTGATTATCTTCTCTAAGTAATGTATTCAACACTTCAATAATTCGTTGTACATTATATAACTGACATTGCATAATTGTGTCAAGATATATCGGCAGTGAAGCAATTTCAACGTCCTAATTTAGTTTGCGACGCAACAACAGCCTCATGTAAATGAGCCTTCGCTAGAATGGTGTAACGTCACGCCATGAATATCTCGTCTTCATCTATTATGTTACGTTATAATAACACTTGTTAGTGTCTGTGATTTCGTTCAAGCAGTATCCCGAAATTCCAGCGGGATCTTTATAATTTCTCGGAATCGAAACTAGGCCGTTCCCTCTCCAGTTAATAAACAAATATCATGTTTCTGACATATTTTTCAGTAACCGTACATTTTGTAGGTCTCTGACAACGCCAGCCACGATATAAGTGAAAAGAAAAAAAAATAGTGTATATAAAATTGGCGTTAGTACTAGCCTAACGCCAATTTTATACAGGGACTTTAAATTAAAATTAATTTCAAATTCAAGCTCATATCAGAATTAAAGCTCTTTGACGCAAAAAATGTGTTCGGCGGAAGGTGGGTTTAAAGGACTTACTTTTCTAGACCTTTGTCTACCCTAATATTGGACATGGCGTGAAGAGAAATAATGAGACACAGCTACTGCTACAAGTTCTGCTGAGATGTATCGACACTAATATTTTCACATACAGTAACTATGTATATAGTACTAAAACAATGAAATCATTCCTCGCTCATTAATATTGTCGATTGCAGCAAAGTTATTAAAACGAGAACAATCACTGTTATAGTTTACAATAACAAATATTCTCCAGTATTCTTAAATGCTGTATTGTTATTGTTATATGCGCACCGTAAACTGTTTTGAATATTCTTGACGACTTCGTCACACACTGGTTTCCAATGTACCGCCAACTCTGAGTTGCCGGGCTCACCACCTGTCACGTTGACCCGAAAATATCTTCGGTGGAAGGTGGGTCAAAGGGACTTAATTGTCTAGACTTGACCACTGTCTACCCCTGTATTGGGAATTGCGTGAAGATATTTATTTATTTATTTATTTATTTATACATAGCAATATATATTTTAACATTTAAAAAAAAATATCAATTTACTTTAAATCAAAATGAAATCCGATTGTTAATCAACGCTAACTTATCACCTATGCGCTCAGTCCATTAAAATAATTACGAATGCGGTGACATCAGTCTCTGTGTTGAAAGCAGGGAAATAATTAAGTAATGGATTATTCAAAGCATCGGAATGTACCTATTATAGTAACGAAATATATTTAAGTTTAAAATCAAAAACAAATTGCAAGAAGGTGGAGATGGCGTTACGTAAAGTTGTGGATATTGAGTTAGAAGTTGGAATAATTTGTGGTAAGTTGGCATACCTGAAAGAGAGATTAAAATATGAACTGATGCGTGTGGGTAACGGTGCCTCGGAAAGATTGATTTTTAAAATTTTTCATTGTTAAATATTATTTACACATTTCCCAATATATAGGTAGCTAGAGATCTAGACAATTGAGTCCTTTAGACCCACGAGTCGAGTTGGATCTACAAGAGAAGAGAGTGTGAGAGTGTGTGGGTACTGCAAGGCTCACCCTGTACTGAGCGGAGCTAGGATCCGCCGCGGGATGAAGGTTGGGCTGTTACTCGGTCAAGTTCCCAACTTCCCGAGCCCCAGGGGGGCCGGATTACGGCCACGGGGGTGTTAGAAGACCGTGTGGGTTTGGAAACCAAGGAGGTAGAGACGTATGTATTCCGGTGCTTCAAGTTCGGAGAAAGAGGAAGGACATGCATTCTATCCGTGGAGAACAGCGGCCAGAGCTGGTTGTGAGCGGTCTGCCGTGGTTTTTACAAACTCTTTTACAAATCTTAAAATTCATCGTTGAATTTCGATACTTCAAAGCTGGCGACACCAAGAAAAACGGTGTGTAACGTCAAAGGACGTCGTAATATATATTTATTTAGTATATGGATGTTTTAAATTAATTAATGTAATGTTGAGAGCGTTGTTTGATATAAATTGTATTTAATTGTTGTTCTACTATTTATTATACACAGCCGTCACAATTGCTTAGAATTTCAAATTAAGAAACCTTTTTCTTTTTTTCAATTCTTTGTGTTGTTTTCTTTTTCACCAACGACATTAAAATTATAAAATTATATTTCTTTTCCACTAGCTACTTTTAAAGATTATGTTGATCTGAACAGTTCAACGAAACGTTATAAAAATCTCTTAACGCAATTCCCAATCTTTTCGACCCATTTTTGGGACAGACGGTGTGCATTCGGCCGTCTTTATTTCCACGCCAACTAAATAAATCGTATCGTAAGTTTTTGAAAAAACCCATTGGTATGAGCTAAGAGCCTACCACTCTGGGATCGAATCCGGATTTCTCCACCTCAGACCCTAATTCTAATCACCCAACCACTCGGCTATCGTGAGTATATAACGTAACCTTCACTTTACTAAATTACAGTGGGTCCAAATTTGTGTGTCCAAGAGTCCATATCATTAGGAACACTATGGCGACCCAATAGCCTAGTCAGTGTTCACAGAGCCTTCGAAAATAGACAGTAGCGGGTTCGAATCGCACTTGGAGCAAAAATTGTATGTTAAAAAATTTTAAAATTAAATATTTTTTTAAAAACAAGAACATATAAACTTTTAAAATTAGATTGTGTACTCCATTTATTAATGTTTTAATATTTTTAATTTAAGTAGGTAGTATATTAATGCTGCCACTATTTAAGTTTATCAGTTGCGTTGTTTCAAATACACTTCGGTTAAAAGTCAGTAAAGGGACTTAATTTTATACATATGTGACTTATGATGTTATTAGAAAATGCGTCAAAAAATTAAAAAAATAATTATTTCTCTGTTTTTAATGTAATTAAAATATGTACTTACATAAAATTTTAGCTTACTATAGTAAATCATCCATGTATACAACAATTTAACGAAATAAACCTTACAATTTATTATAATGAAGTATTTAACTAGATATTTTTAGGCATCTTCAGTGTGTAACCTCCATGGCCTCCAGTATATTACAAAATAAAGAAATTCAATTATTCCATTTTAAACAGCTGGCCTAAAATAAAGATTTCAGCCTTTTTTGGCGTTCGATACGATTACTCAATCTCTTATCGGAAGACCGACAAATGTGCTTCGAATCCGATACACATTCCTTAAATAAAGCAAATTGAAATTCAACAGCAAAGCTTTTGAAGTTCCAATATCTTAATGCCTCAGATGAGTCTGACGAAATTCTGCATTCCAATTTAACGTTTTTTGAAAAGGAATACTATCAATACCAAATAACATTACTAGTATTTGCATTAACCATTCCAACTGAGCTGCTTGCTTGTGTCTGGAGTTGGATCACGACAATAGTCGAATGGTGTTTTTAACTATAAACGGAATAAAAAAGTTCCTAAATTCTACGTAAATTGATTTTAAAAATTCTTTATTCCCGCCCGCGTCAGTTGACTTTATTAAAAAGGTTTTAGTTTTAGTTGATTGTCATAGTTACCACGTCATAATCTGATGATGAGTTTCGAAGGAAATTCCTCAAATTTTAACTGCATTTTGAGTAGTACTTTTCCTCTTTTGTAATGTCTTTCAGTAATTTGCATATAATTTTCATCCAAATTAATTGGTAACAAGTTTAGTTAAAATAGTCATAGCCATTTGATGTTCTTTTTGAAGGCGATTCAATATATTTTTTTTAAATCTTACGTACGTACGTACGTACGTAAATGTAATGTGTGTAGTTATGTGAGCACAAAATTCAAATTTATTAAAAATGTCCCCAAATCGGGATTTAAGCCCGCAACCCTTCGCTTCGAAGGCATAATCATTACCAAGTAGTCTTTCGGGTCTTGTAAAAAATATATTTATATTAAATAAAAGTGTTCCTTGCAGAGGTCTTACAGTATACTTACAGAATAGCATTACTAGTATTACGTTTCCTCTTTGTCGTCTGCTACTCAGCCATATGAATATTTATCCCGCAGTCTGTCTGTTCGCAAAAGCGCTTACTGTTTGTTGTTTGCATTCACAATACCGAATCAAAGAAACGGAAATTTTCCGCAAACGTCATTTTCATTTAATCTGTGATGTTATTGTATTATTCAAATATAACACCTCCTTTCTTACCATGGGTGTCGTATGAGGTCACTAAACGAAAAGCCTCGAAAATAGTATTGGCTGTCAACAGATGACACCCAATCATCTCGAAAATACCTAGGAAACAACTGACACGCTACCTCTACGTGCTGTGGCAACAGCACAGTTAGACCACAGGATGCAATACTGTACAGTTTAGCTATTAATGCTTTTATAATGCAGTTTGGTGATTTTTCCAGCAGGGTAGTGGTTTTATCTTTATTTTCTCATTAATTTAATAACAACAATCTAAGCTTATATACGTGATAAATCACAAAACGATATTATGGTTAGTGTGATTGTAGCTTAAATTACTGACTTAACGGCCGGTAAAAGCCTGTAAAATTCAAAGACATAAGCATCTCTTGTGTGGGATAATTTACTTAACGCTACCTTGCCAAGACTATTGGCGATCGCATTACTAGACAGCAATACGAATGCGATGTGCATTCGTATTGCTGTTTGTCACCGGTCTGCTGAATTTGATTTGGTATTTCGAGATGGTTATACATCGCCATCTTTCGGCAGCCATTACCAGTAACATGGCTTGTCTTTTAGTTATGGCGGATTATATCACGCTCAACAAGTGTAGTGGTGGTGGTGTTTAGAATTCGCGAACGTGTGTGGGAGGCGGGGTAGTGCTCTTCTTTTCTTCGGAGCATGGAACATATGCTATTTATTCTTTGTATGCATTCGGTGTGTTGCAAATTAATTTTATGCCAACATCTTTTTGATGTTATAAACACGTGAAAATCTTGTAAATAGATCCGCACGATATGTACGTGTACGTCGGAATAACATGTTAATAAAGTTCATGCGCCTATAATAGGGTGTATGTCGGCGCGGTTCATTAAACACAAGGACGATATTGCATCGCAAACTGAATTAAGGCCCAGGAATTAGTTTACCGTCTGCTCAGTACGATCTATCGCACACAGGCTCACCTACTGCAATTAGTATGGAAGCATAATTTAATAAATAATGTGTGATAATATAGCTTAGAAGCTAACGTAATGTTAGGTGTCCTGGATTCTGTATTAAATCAAAAATCATTATTTTTAATCGACGATAAAATTAGGTGGGCTTCTCAATTCAACAGAATTTGTCAATTTTATTTAATTATAAACATTACTTGTGATATATGTATACATACACGGTCTAAAATTGTGTGTGAGATTTTTTGAGATGGTTATCCCGAAATCCGTCAGTAGTCAAGTATTTTAAAGCTGTTATATTCGAATATAACCTACCTACCTTTCTTCCACCTATGGGAAGAAAGTGGGTTTACTGTCACAAAATTATTATTAACGATTTTGTAAATCGTTTACCTCGATGCCATAATTATCGCTATTAGAGAAAATGTCAAGTTCCATTGAAACTCTTTCAATAATTCGTGTAATAAAAGCTCTTACATCACGCGCCACATGCATGGAGCAGTGATAAAGGGATCGATACTCCGATGTCCGGTCGTGCATAAATCTCACCAAATTGCTGTTCAAAGCGATAACGCGCTCATAAATTTTTAAGTAACGTTTTGTAGAACAATTCGTACTTAATATACATACACACTCGATAGCCAAGTTGCTAATTTAGAAATCAACCTAACTGCCTAATTTCGAACACTGGTTTCGAATAAAGCTAAAGGCAAGCATGCGATTAATCAGAATTTTTCTACTCGAGTCATAAATCTTTATATGTACTCGTCTATGAATATTTATCTGCGTAAGTATATTGTACTGTTGTTCAACATATTATATAGGTTCACTACTTGTTACTTAGTTTCTCGACCTCAGGGTACCCCGATATTGGCAAATGCGTAGAGAAAAAAGAATATTACGTATACATGTAAAAGTTCACTATAGAACTCTTTCAGAGGAGGGTTCGCCATAATTGCTACGCTTGGCAAGCGGATTGTCCATCGCAGTTCTAGACTAGTTCTAGTTCTAGGGGTCTGTTCGCGGGTTGGCGCCACCGGACGGCGATACCAGAACCACAGTCAGTCGGTAGCATCCGAAGCTGGAAGCTTCAGGAAGCGAACACTAGGGATAAATATCAAGCAAGGGTAGCCGAAATGCACACCTTCTTTCCTGACATCGATGATGTAAAGACATCATCGATGTCAGGAAAGAACGTGATATAAAAGAACGAAATATAGCAGAGCCTTAGGGATGGAATGGTTTGTGCAGCGAAAGACGTGTGTGGATTTGTGAAAAGAGGTAGTAGTAAAAAGGGTGATGCATGGTGGAATGACGAAGTGAAAGAAGCAGTTAATAAGAAAAAGAAAGCATGGTTAGACTACTTGACCTCTAGTAATGAGAAGGATATGAGAGAGAAGATGAAAGAAAGAATAAGCTTCAGAAAGTTCACACGAAAGCATTGATTGAGGAAGTGCGTGAAAGGAGTAGAGTGGAAGCGGATGAAAGGTTGTCGCACAACTTCAAGGAGAACTCCAAACTCTTCTGGAAAGAGGTTAGAAGGACCCGGAGTGGTGCGACAGCCTTAAGAATGAACAAAGTGCTTTCGAGAACCAATGACGACCTCTCAGAAAAATCGAACGTCATGCAGCGATGGAGCGAATTTTATAGAGAGATGTATGCGTGTGATGATCTTAGTGAGAGATCCGGGGGTGACGCCGTGACTGGTACGCCAGGCTCGGACCTCGATGACAGTGAGGTCATCAGTATGGAAGAGATTGAATGTGCGATTCGAAGTTTGAAATGTGGTAAGGCTGCGGGACTAGATAGAGTTACTGCTGAAATGGTCAAGCTGAAGTGGCAGACAGGGGATGTCCCGGATGATTGGCGATCTGCGGTCATTGTGCCTTTATATAAAGGTAAAGGTTTACATTATGACTGCGGGTGCTATCGGGCGATCAGCTTGACCAGTTTAGCAAGTAAAGTTTACTCGAAGGTTTTGACACCTAGGATGCAAGAGAAATCGGAAAGATTTCTATGGGAGGCACAATGCGGATTTAGACCGGGAAGAGGATGCACGGATCAAATGTTTTCTCTTCATGCTGCTAACCAGAAGATTTTCTGTGCTTTTGTGGATCTTGAGAAAGCATTTGATAAGGTTGTAAGGAAGAAAATGTGGGAACTGTTGCCGAGGTATGGTGTGGATGGTCGATTGCTAAGGGCTGTGCAGTCACTTTACTGTGACTGTAAAGCCTATGTGCGGGTAGGGCATGACCTGTCACCCATGTTTAGCGTCCAATCGGGCGTAAAACATGTTTGTGTCATGTCTTCCTGGCTGTTCATACTGTATCTCGACAGATGTTTACAGAAGCTGAAAGATAGTTCTTTGGGTGTGAAATTGAGTGAAATTAAAGTAAATTGTCTGCTGCATGCTGATGATGCAGTGCTTATTGCACCATCAGAGGCAGAACTGCAGACGTTATTCACGTGCATGAAAGAAGAATGTGAAATTAAAGGTCTCTGTTTGAATGCTAATAGAACTAAGGTTCTGGTATTTGAAAGGGACGAAAAAGAACGAAGTATGAATTATGGGTAAAGCAGGAATGTTTAGGTGAATGAAATTGTATACTTGGGGAGTGCGTTTAGCCAGGATGGAAGATGTGATTTAGATGTGGACAGGCGTGGCGCTTCCGGGAACAAAGTCAATGGTGCCCTGACTGCGTTAATCAAAAGGCAAGGCATAGTGAAAAGTGCACGCCTTGCAATACATAACGCAGTATTGGTACCGACTTTGTTATATGGCAGCGAAACCTGGGTATGCCAAAAGAAGCATAAAAGCAGGTTGAATGCAGTGGAGATGCGATCTCTTCGTAAAATGTGTGGCCTTACCATGGCCGACTGAAAGTGAAACGAAGGGGTTCGCAATTTGGCAGGTTTGAAAGATGACCTTGTCACAAAATTTTATAAGGGCGTGCTTCGATGATTTGGGCACGTTGAGCGAATGAGTGAAGACCGAATGGTTAAGAAAATATATAGCGCGAAAGTTAACATTAAAAGGGGTCGAGGTAGATCAAGACTAACTTTCGAAGACCATGTGAGCAAATTGCTCGAAGAGGGGAGAGTCAAGAGTACTCGGATACCTTGACGTCCATGTATGAAGAAGACGATGAATCTGAAAGAAGCGAAAGAGGTATATAGGGATCGTGACACTTGGCGGTCTGTTCTCTCTGGCTACCCCGTCAGGGATTGTGCGTGAAGTTAAGTAGTAAGTAGTAGTAATAAATATCTTCAGGCAATTCCCAATACAGGGGTAGACAGAGGTCTAGTATAGACAATTAAGTCCCTTTGACCCACCTTGCACCGAAGATATTTTCGGGACAACGTGACACGTGGTGAGCTCGTCGCCGTCTTTATGTCCAAGCCAGTGATATGATTCGTACAAAAGTTTTTGATAAACCCATTGGTACGAGCCTGGAGATGGAGACCAGGATATCGAAATCTGGTCTCTTGACTCGAAATTCCGACCATCCAACCACTCGGCTATCGTAACTATATATATAGTATTTATAAATATATGTATTATTCCCATTTATAATCTATGCTTTCTTTAGATTCAAATTACGCTTTATTCATGATACAGATAGTCGTTACTAAAATTTTGAACGTTTTAATACATGCAAATGCATTTAATTTGCGCTGAAACTCTTAGCCAAGTTTTTCAATTCCAGTACTTCCTGGCTTGTCGATGAATAAGTCCCATCTAACTGATTGGTATTTACCTCAGATCTCTGAAAAGGATTTACATTTTGATGAATTTTTAAATAAAGAAATTTATATTAATTATAATGTTTTTGTAATGTTTTGAAAATAAAAAAATTAAAACTCCGAGTCATGCGCTCTATTTCTAATATTGGCGTCTTGTTATCATTTTTTGTTTGTAATGGGTAATCCCAGAAACTAAAGGTCCGATTTCAATTTTTGCAGCGTTCATCTGGAAGACATTTATCCTACATGTAGACGACCTCCGTGGATCCTCTGTGGTTTGGTTCCTGGTCAGGAGATACCATTTTTTCTATCTTTTGCTCCAGTCTGGGTGTTTGCGGTGCCTTCGTTATTTCCTATTGCCATACCACAAGTGCTTTAGCATCTTACGTTGGAATCGGCAGCAATGCATGTGATAACATTACATGCAAAAGCTTGTGATGTTATCTATGTATTTATTTAATAACTTAACAATATAGATTTTTATGGAATACTATACATAACATAACGTACATAATGGTGTGTATAAATCCACTTCAGAATATATAGCTCTTCCGTAAGGGAAAATTTGTAGTAATCACTACGCTTGGCAAGAGGATTGGCGATCGCAATACTAGACAAATACTCCTTAGACGGTTTCTTCATAGGGTTTATTAGTTTGATCTGGTTTAGAAGTGGTTCTTCCGCCATCTGTTGGGAGCATATCCTCTTTACAAACGACACCTGTCTTGTGGACTCTTACAAGCCGTTAAAGCTTTTTAATCTCGGTATTTTGTTTTCGTTATCTCGGTCAATAGTTATTCTTTAATAAATTTTGTAACTGTTTAATGAATTTATGGACAATATTTCAAGAATATATTTACTACATATTTGTTATTTTTACTATCGCTGTCAAAAGTACAATCAAAACGTGTTCCGTTGAAACAAAATTCGAAAATTGAATATTCCTTTAATATAAACAAAAAACGCAACTGATACCGTTTCGCGGATATCGGCGGACGTCGCACATATCTCTTTGATCGATGGCGTGTGAAATTGCCATTGTTTATACGTCGGAATCATTTCGGATCGCATAAAGCTTTATTTCCGAGTGGTATCGTGGGGTATCGGTGTAAAAATAATACCATCCCCTCTCCTCCCGTGGGTGCGATAAGAGGCGAATAAGAGTAAATACTAATTAATTACAATGGCTACATGTGACGGTGTCGTAAAAACCATCTAGAAGTAACCCAGACCAAAATTAAGCAGCGTCTACGATGCGTGTTGTATCGCCAAACCCCTTGCCAAGGGTGTCGATTGTGGCTAATCTCTTTAATGTAGAGGCCTGTGTATGCATTGATGTTTACAGGCCGTTAAGTAAGTCGTTAAGACGTCACTAGTTCCTCGTCGCAGCTTCTCGGGTGAAACTATATACATACGTATATTTTGCTACCATCATAGAGCTGCATATACTCACATCTCTCTACCTTCTAGGGGTAGGTTAGGTTTAAATTATGATATTTATCCTGATTGGAGTATTTTATCGGTATATTTCATTTAATCAAATAATTAAAAACGGCTAAACTCACGTAATAATAATCCATGTAGGTAGCGACTAGTTTCGGATTTATCGGAGGTCCTTCAACAGGGTGAATGGAATGAGTTCGCGCTCGCGTCCCGCAAGTCACTGCGTGAGTGCGAGGCGGCACGAGTTAATTAATAATGTCTCACGAAAGTTAATAATTTATTATTTCATTTAATTCACATAAAACCTTAATGAATATTATTATATTACATTATTCACATAAACAATGAATTCTTCATGTGTCTGGATTGGTTCACGGCAATGTTCGAATGGCGGGCTGTAAACTACGTAGTCCGCACTTTGCACAATAAGGTTAGGGGTTGTTTTTTGTTTATTTATTAACGCTTCATTTATTATAATACGATTTATTTTGCATTTATGATTTGATTTACTAGCGTTACGAGCACGTATTCTGAGGAATTAATTGACTCAAAAAAAGTACTAAAGAAAACTAAAATTAAGAAAGATATGCGAAGATGGTTTGGCCAAGTCGAGAGAATGAATGAAGAACGATTGGCGAAAATAGTGTATAAGGCGAGTGTGAATGGAAGTGTAGGAAGGGGACGACCTAGGCGGACGTTTCGAGACTAAATCAGAGACTACCTGAAAAAATACCAGGTCAAGAGTACCCTAAATCGAAGAGAATGTATGCAGGGAATAATGAAGATGAATAATGCAACAAGTATGTAAGGATCGTAGCAGATTGTATGTATTACTTCACAGAGAGGTTGCTTTAAGCTTTGCGATACTAAAAGTCGCTGGTTCGAATCCCGTGAGATGCAAACATTTGTGAATGTTTGTATCTTACTTTATAATTATGTATCTATATAAGTATGTTGCACCATTAGATTGGAATTTAAAACTTATCTACATTTAATATATGTTCTGAGTTTTAAATTATATTCGCTATAATGTAGGCTTATTTGAAGTAGTATCATTTATGTATTGATTGACCCAAATTGAAGCTTCCAGTTCCACTGATAGCTGTTGGAAATGATCGACCAATTAGCGTCAAACTGTAAATGTTTACACTATCTGGATTGTATTTATAGGCATATATACGATTCAGGAGATTCCAGCTTCTCAGGTGACTTTATCATAACAATAACTTCGGAAACTTAATTTTTAAAAAGAAATCTATGACGGTCAAGTACCTACTCAAAAGTTGTCTCAAATAAGCTTTGTTTGAAATGTGACGAAAGTCATATCTGGTCTAAACATCTGAGTACGACATGTTTTATTATGTCATTTGTGTTTTTTTTTGGCGTTTTTCTTCTCCTTTAGAGGAACCTCAATATGAAACGGTAGTAGACTCAAAAAAAAAATGTCTGGCGATAAACGAATACATATATTCGATGAATTAAGTATTGATGTTTTGAAACAATTTAATTGACAGACTTAAAATCTGTAAAAGTCTACTACTAGACATATGCATCTTATATAAGGAAGATTTCACCTTAACTGTTGTTGACACTGCTGTCTGACGTGACTTTGTTTATTTTTACAAGAAGTTTAGCCCGCCATCTGTTAATTGCGATTGCGATTTTCAACGCAGCTTTCCCGATGCATTTAAAGGACTAAACGTAATTAGTCCTGTAAAAGGATTTGGGCATTAATTATCTTTAGAGGCTGAACAACAAAAAACTTTAGAATATACAACCTCTTCATTCACGTGGATGACGTAGGAGACAGCTAAGAGCCTTGACACTGACTAAAAGAGGAAAGAGTAACCATCTAAAGTAAGCTTTATTGGATATAATTCTACGGCACTAGGTACAAAAGTATTCTAAGTATAGTCACATTATAGTAATTTAGGTGGTAATTGTCTTTAAAAAAGAATTAAATAAGCTCCTATGAAATGTAGAAAAAACTTAATCCGAAATTCAAAATACCTCTAGCTGCCCCTGTTAGGAATGCGTGAAGATAAAAACAAATAATTTTATAATTAAAACCAATTTAAAAATACCAACTTGACACTGGCAGATTTCGCTCAAGAGGAAGCTTTCTTTACAATGAATAAAATAAATAAATATCTTCTCGCAAATCCCAATAAAGAAGTATTTGGGTACAATAAAGTCCCTTCGACTCACCTTCCACCGAAAATATTTTCATCACGAGAAAGTAAATAATAAAAAAATTTACAATTTCAAACATATTCTTAAATTTTATTTTTAAATATTGAAAACTTATTATAATAATATTACTGCCATCTAGCGTTAAAATTGAATATCAGAATGACTATATAGTATACACATTCCAAGAACCTTCTCAGAAGTTAAAATTGAAACTCCTAGATGGCGGTAATTGGACATTCCCCATTTAAATACTAAATAAAAAATCTGATTTAAAATCTGATTAATCAGAAATAAAAACTAACTTATAAAATGTTACTAGTAAAATTACCAAAAATACTTTTTATTACTTCTTTAACAACACCATCCTAAATAAAACTGGTAAAACTTTGTAAAAAAAACATATTTCTTGATATTACCCGGTACTCAAAAGTATTCGATAAGTCTCACAGATGGCACTTTCATACATTTCAAATTATTTTAGTTTACTAATAAATAAATGCGTATTTTCGGCTACTGTATAACGAGAATGCCAATCTGTTTGTTTCGGCGAATTTTTAAAAGGTATCCAATTTTGACGAGACTTACAGCCAGATAATATATAATTTTAAAAAGATTTTAGAGTTAGCTATTAAGCCGTAGACAAAGCTACGAGGCACGGCTAGCAACAAAAAGAAAGTTAAGTATCAGCCAGTAAATGTCAATTAGTAGGGAAAGATCTCCTCTCAAATATTCTTTATGGGTGATTGGAGGAATGAATCATCATGAAGCTGAACCAGTGAATGTTGGCGGATATTTCACGTCATCAAGTTATCATTATAACGGCCTGCCAGAGTCCACTGAAGGAAAAGATGCGTTAGAATAGAAAAAAAGGTGTGTGTGCGATTCACACACGATGGAAGTGAAACTTCAGTAAATCGACACAAGAATGAGATGAATATATATAACAAGGGTAGGATAAATACAAAATTTATTTATAAAATAGTATGTATATTTCTGTCTCATTCTTTTCCGGTTTCATCGTACACATTTTTGTATTAATGTCTCTGACTTGTCGTTTTTTCGGTGGCATTCCGTTTTAAATCACAACAGTTCTAAAGAAGTATCACTTCAAAAATAAATATCTTCAGGCATACTCCCTAACGAGGTAGTCAGAGAGAATAGATCGACCAGTGTCACGGTCCATACATGCCTCTTTCGCTTCTTCCGAATTCATCATTTTCTTTACCGAGTTTTTATTAAGCATTATTTGCGATTGTATCTCATTCGTTATATTTTTATTACGATGCATGTCGGGTTGTGCACACATTATACATAGTTGTCTGAGGTAATCAATGTTTAAATTTAAGTTCTTGATTCGATTTCTACTTCTACTTTTGATATAAAACAAGGAGATATTAATTTAAATAACAAAGATAAGCAATTTTCAATATTGCATTGTAATGGAGCTGTCAGACTCTCGCAGACAATAATTGAATTCAGGAGCGAATTCTACGACTTAATGTTCCCTACTGTATCGGCAAAGAATATATCTTCGTTTCGATTATTAAATTGTCTACGGTATCCATTACGTGTTTGCGATTACAATGTTTTTGGATACACTATGTAAATTACGTAATGGACAACTCATTCGGCGATAAAAGCTTTGTAATATTAAAATAAAAGGTTGTATGCAAATTTTTCAATTTGAATTAAGCAATGAATATTAAGGTGAAATGAATGTTTGCAATTGCTTTGAACGAAGATGATTTTATTCCAAGAGTAATTTATGTAATGTTTTTAAAAATGTTAACGTTTCACAGTGTAAAAGAATGAAGTGTTGTCTGGAGTTGTTAAATAATAAGTAATTAAATACATGCCTTCGTTGTTTCCGATTCCCATACCTCAAGTGCTTTAGCATCTTAAATTGGGGTCTGGCAATGCATGTGATGATGTCCCTATCTATATCTATGTATGTATTATTTATATTGACTCGACCGGGAATCGAACCCGGGACCTCAGAACCTACGATGCCAAGAAAACCTTTGTGTGCGCCACTCGTCCGGTCCGGTCGTCGTGTGCGGAAGTCGTCACCTAACTGCCATGTGGTTACGGGGTAAGTGAATATAACCGCGTTTCTTCCAGTGAGTGTCGTAGGTGGGATAATAATTATGGCACAATGGAACGTTATAATCATCACGTTTGGATTGGTGATCGCAGTACCAAACAGATGCAATGCTTGGCACTAATAATAATCATAGTGGATGATAGGTAAATAATAAAATAAAAAACAACGCCATTCACGCTATTCTCAATACAGGGGAAAACGGAGGTCTAGTCTAGACAAATTAAGTCTCTTCAACTCACCTTCACATTTTTCGGGATAACTTAATAGGTGGTGAGCCCGTCGTCGTCTTTATGTCCA
The DNA here is from genome assembly GCA_029286605.1 of Sericinus montela. Classification (NCBI taxonomy): domain Eukaryota; kingdom Metazoa; phylum Arthropoda; class Insecta; order Lepidoptera; family Papilionidae; genus Sericinus; species Sericinus montela. The sequence goes on from JAGSMR010000016.1 coordinate 7,839,160, forward strand.
AGCCAACGATTTAAATTGTACTTAATTTTTTTAAACCCTTTGGTACTAGCCTGCCACCTGCCACCTATATATATATATATATATATATATATATATATATATATATATATATATATATATATATATATATATATATATATACCCCGATATATATATATACACCGAAGATATATATATATATATATATATATATATATATATATATATATATATATATATATATATATATATATATATATATATATATATATATATATATATATATATATATATATATATATATATATATATATATATATATATATATATATATATATACATATATATATATATATATATATATGTATATATATATATATATATATATATATATATATATATATATATATATTCTTAACTCGAGTGCAAACATTCACATTCATCACACAGATGTTTACTCTTTTAGGATTCGAATCCACAGCTCTCAGCTTCGAAGGCATGATTACTAGCAACTGGCCCATCGCTACCAGATATAACACAGCAACCAGCTATTTATTTATTTATTTTTATAGATTGCAAAACGGTTGTTTAGCTCCCTAGAAAGCTCTGCGTTCCACTGATAGTCTTTCAAAGTTTAATCGAGTCAGCAATCCGAAGTACCGCACGCTACGTCCGGTTGATTCCATTACGTTTGCGATGTTTCCATGTATACCGCTGTTTGATTACATTTCCCGGGGCCGAGTTTGCAACGTTTGCCTCCCTACTATAAATTAAAACCAAACATATAGCATGATAAATAAATTTTAAAATTCATACATTTTATGAGTAATCACTGTAGCCGTGGTGTAGAGGGTGATCGGAATTCGAATCAAGAGATTCCAGGCTCGTACCAAGGTGTTTTTAAAATTATTTACGATTTATATCGTTGCTTGGATATTTAGATGGCGACTGCCTGACCATCTATCCCGTTACCCCAAAAATAAGCTATGTGGTTAAATATATACCTCTGTATATAAATGAGTGAAGATAAAAGTATATCATGTATTAAAACAATCAAACAATCCGCTTAGCTGGTGATCCCCCACAGGAACTCCTTTTCATTTTGAGGAGTTTACAGAAAACAATGAATCTTGCGTAAAATTATTCTTTCATCCCACGTCGAAGGGAAACTTAAATCAGTTTAATTAAAAAGATATAACAATGGAGCTCATTGACCCGAAAGTTACAAAGACCTTGCCCAATATTTATTCCTAAAATTACAGATCTATGCCAATTACTGTAAAATAATATTTTTTATTTGCCGTGGTTGTACCGACAGACAGATCGAGAAATTAGTATAAAAAGTTACACGACCGTATGCTGAGGTGGTCTGAGTTCTAGACATTTTAGTACTTTCATCTCTATTTTTCTTCCAAATATTATGTACTATTTTTATTTTATGCCACTTCCTTTCTTCTCTTGAGTGTTGGTTCAGACTACAAAGAGAAAAGCCTACCAATATCTATTGCTACCGACAGATGGCGGGATAACCTTCTTGAAAAATGCACAAGACGAAAATAAGCAGACCAGTGATGGGCAGCAGCGTCTAAGGTGTTAGATATCTGGTACTGCGATCGCCAATCCGCTTGCATAAATAAATATAATAAATATCTTAACGCAATTCCCTATACAGGGGTAGACAGAGGTCAGGTCTAGACAATTAAGTCTGTTTGAACCACCTTCCACCGAAGATATTTTCGGGACAACATGACAGGTCGTGAGCCCGTCCCCGCTTTTATGTCCAAGCCAACAATGAAATTAGTACATAAGTTTTTAAAAAACCATTGCTACGAGTTTGCCACCTGGGGATCGAACTCGGGTTACTCGACTCGAAATTCCTACCACCCAGACACTCGGCTATCGTGACTTTAATGCTAAGCGGGGTTTAACGCAAACTCTCCTACGGGAGAGGCCTATGTCCAGCAGAGGACTATTACAGGCCATTATGTGTTTCTGTATACTATTTTAAATACCTAAATGCGGACAACTGCTGCTCTGTAGGTAAAGGTGAAGAAAGGCATTTGCCCCGAAGTGGAATATTTTAATGCATACATTACGTTGTTTTTAATTAACATACAGATATTGATTGTAATTTCGAATTTACTTATAAAAAACCAATAATAGAAATCTCAGCCAATGCTTGAATTAATTTAAAGACTGTGAGTTCTCAATGTTAATATATAATTAAAATTAAATTTATTCATGTAGGATTTTTAATTTAAAAACCGGCAAAGCTGTTCTATAATTACCTTTCAATTACAGACAGCGTCTCACACACACATCTCCGCTCCCGCCTCCTCGAATCGTTAACAACATATCACGTTCCGTCCACTCATATGTTCCTTCACAGATCTCCGATCCTTTCATTACGATGCCACCTCATTCACAACCCTAGTCTATCACAAACCTATTTATACCATATAGAGTAAGTCAACTATATGATCGTTTAAAATTGCAAAAGCTTCTAGAAGCATCGAACCGAGGCAGACCTCTAGGTGTAGTACCAACACGATTTTTTTAAGATTACAATTAAAATAGTCATTGACAAACACCAAGAAAGTGACACGCTTACTACTTGTAATACACACATGCATACATACATACATACATACATACATATGACCAAGATTAAGACAATGTGCTAACTACTAGACGCATGAAAGGAAGAATGATTGAGAGAACTTGGACAAGTGTCGAAGCACTAAGCTACAAGAAACTTGTTAGAAAAGCAGTAGAACAGGATGCTTCTACGTCACGTCGAGTCCTGGAAGATCATGCTTCCTGATATAGTTAGTAAGCGTCTCTTAGCTGTCATGCAAATTTCTATTGTTCGAGAGATGACGCTTGATCCTAAAGTAGACTACGAATATAATTTTAAGTAAATAAATGAAAGAAAAATAGACAATGTTTACCGATATATGTGGTCGGTTCGCATTGGATCTCTTTGAGATTATTTACAACGATTACTTTGAGGTTACAGAGAGGTAAGAGAAAAAAAAAATAATGAATATTTTAAAAGAGTTCGCGTATTTTGATGACGTAAAGAATATTTTTACCATCGATTATAAAGAAACTAAATATTACTGTCTATTAATTCGGTAATTTTTATTAAATAAAAGATGAAATGTTTTTTAAAATTTCAAATTATATGCTTTAAATATCTTCACGCAATTCCCAATACAGGGGTAGACAGAGGTCTAGTCTTGACAATTAAGTCCCTTCGACCCACCTTCCACCGAAGATATTTCGGGACAACGTGTCAGTTGGTGACCCCGTCGCCGTCTTTATGTCCAAGCCAACGATATAATTCGTACATAAGTTTTTGAAAAACCCATTGGTACGAGCCCGCCACCTGGGGATCGTACTCGGGTCTCTTGACTCGAAATTCCGACCACCCAACAACTCAGCTATCGTGACTTTAACTCTATTAACCAAGATTTAACTTATATGCTTTAAAATCAATAAAAGGAATCGGTGTTTGTTTTTAAATAAATTAGTAATTTTTATTTTTGATTTACTTAATATCTTCGGGTGCTTTCAAGTTGAAGACAATGGAGGTTTATGAATGTAAGAAATATACTCGCACAAAGAGCTCGCACGCTCTCTTTTGTATGCTTTAAAACATTTACATTTTAACTCTTTTCTAAATAAATTTATACGTATATCAAGTTGTTATTATTTCCTAAATGTTGTTCAACAGTGCGATAAAACATGTTAAGCTTTTTGCAACTAAGTGAATGTTCAGAAAATTGATGTTGCTTCTTTGATTGATTTAAACCAAATGCATTAGGTAACATCATTAATATAGCCTGTCAGCGTTCCCTGTCGTCTCCCCTCGCGTACGCAAGACAGAGATACAAATATATATATATATATATATATATATATATATATATATATATATATATATATATATATATATATATATATATGTATATATATATATATATATATATATATATATATATATATATATATATATATATATATATATATATATATATATATATGTCTCCTCTCTCCCTCACACATCATTCTATCTCATCTCATTCATCTCAATCAATCATTATGTCATATCTTCCTCTTAGTCTCACTTATCCTTCCTCTCACTCATTTACACATCCTACACTCGGCCATCCTGCTTTCATATCTGTCCTCAGATATGGTTTACATTTTAATAAAAAACTTTATTTTTAATCTAGTAGGAACATAGATTACATCATCACTAACTTAATTAGTACTTAAATAAACTAGACATCTTTAGAAAACTTAAATAAACTAAACTTTTAAAAGAAAATAACACCTTATGGTGTAACACGTTGTTACTTTATAACACAAAAACAACAATAAAATATCCTACTTTAACATTCATTCTTCATCCACTCTTACACATACTGCTGAAAAACTATCAAAAATTAGTGTTCACCTGAAACATACAAAAATATTAAGACACATTAATCATCATCTCCAGGCCACCTCTTCATCAAATCAGCTGAGCTTGATGTCTTGTTCAACCCTTCTGTAGTGTCGTACACCTTCTCCACATCATAGCGGTCATTTCGTTTTATCTTCACTACTTTGTAAGGTCCAAAAACTTCGGTTTCAGTTTCAACCCTGGTCCAAACTGCGTTCTCTTGATAGCAACTAGCTCATCTAGCTCGTACTTGTTGCTGTCCTTCCTTTTCTTATCATAGGTCTTTCTGTTTTCTTCCTGTACTTTCTGGATTTGTTCTTTGGCCTTCTGCCTCAGTTCTTCTCTCTGTTCGTTGTGTTGTTCTGCTAGCTCTTGTTGCAGTAGTTCAACAATTTGTAGGTCATCTTTACATTTCATCTTTGAGCCCACCATCAACTCAAAAGGTGTGGTATCTGTACTCCTCTGGTATGTGTTGTTCAGCGCTCTCTGTACTCTGCTCACATGTTTGTACCATAACGATTTGTCCTCTATACACAGCTTCGTAAATATTGGAGTGAGTATGCGGTGAACCCTCTCCACCTGACCGTTTCCTCGTGGTACTCCCGTCGTGATCTTCGCATGCTCTATGTTTTCATCTAGACAGTATTTCGTGAAGTCGCCACTCGTGAATGCTGTTCCTCTATCAGTTATGATTCTGGTAGGGTTGCCAAATATCTGCTGGTGTGCTTGCATCTTCGTCAGTACTTCTGCGGATGTTGTCGACTTCGTGGGGTAAAGCCACACAAACTTCGTAAAGGCATCAATCACTGTCAAAATATGATTGTACTGCTTCCTCGTCTCCGTGAGTGGTCCTATGTGATCTAAATGAAGGGTATGCAGGGGTGTTCCTTCTTTATTGATTGGATTCGTTATAAATCTCATGAAACACTTAGGCGATGAAGTCAATCCAAATGGTGCCCTCAGAAATTCGAACTGCCCATGATGCGTCACAAATGATGTGTATGGCACTGAATCCTCGCTCACCTTCAAATGAAAAATCCGTTTTTGAGATCTAATACGCTAAATATCTTGCCGTCTTTCAGTTTGTCAATCACGTCATCTATGATTGGCAAAGGGAATTCATCTTTAAGAATCTTCTTGTTTAGTAGCCTGTAGTCGACACAGACTCTAGTAGTGTCATCTTTCTTATTGACCATCACCAGGGGACTAGCATATTCAGAAAAACTTACCCGCGCAATGCCTTTCTCTATCCACTCCTCTACCTGGTCTTCCACTAACTTTTGCTCCGTCAACGCCAGCCGTCGTGGGCGTTGGGCAACTGGGATGTCGTCCTTCAACACAATCTTCAATTGTACTGGTGCTTCTTTAATTTGGCACGGTTTGTAATCCAATACCATTTGCTCCACCTGCTCTCGAGTGTTTACACCTGCTGCACAACCTGTTAACTCAATTTGGTTAGCAAAACAATCAACTCTCTTCCACCATTCATCATCTTTCGGATACAACTTCGCCTCTCCATCACATAACACCATCACTAATTCACTCAGAAATTCTTGCCCTAAAATAACCGTAAACGGCATACAGTCTCTAGGCACTACATGGAATGTCACGTCTTCGTAGAGCTCTCCGTCGATCGTCACGTTAGCACGAAACTGTCCACTCGATTTCACCTTTGTTTGGCCAAGTCCAGATATCACCAAGTTGTCGTCGTATTTCTCGATGTTAAACGCCATAAACTGGTCGACGGCCACTAGATTCGCACATGATCCTGTGTCTAGTAATGTCTTGACTTGAAAACCACACATTTCCATCATTTTCATGGGTTTTTTCTGCACTTTCAACTTAAACTCGTCTTTGTTATTGTTTTGAATGTGAAACATTCCGCCATGTTCTCCGTTTTCATTGTCAAACGTGAACTCTCGCTCCTCATTGGCTGTTGTCGTGTTTTGACAATCACTTGCAAACATGGCCGCCCTCGGCTTCATGTTTGGTTGGTCGAATCTTCGAGGCGTCGTATTATTGGCTGGCACTCCGGCGCCGCCAAATTTGAATGCATTTCCGCCGCTTCCGCTGCCAACAGCGCCATCACGTCTAGCGGAGGATTGTGGAACCTCGACTTTGCAATGCTTACTCAAATGTCCGAATGCATTACAGCGAAAACACTTGATTCCTGTGGGACAGTCGCTCGCCATATGGTCATTCTCCCCACAGTTGTAGCACCGTCTCCGCTGCTGACCACCTGTCTGCTGTTTGCCACTCGTCGTTGGTCGTCTCGAACCTTGTCGCTCGCTGGTCTCCTTTGGTGCAGAGCTTCTTTTAGCCTCTGACCTCTCCTTCATTTGTTCATACAGCTTTAATCTATCTTTGAGTACTGAGTATGTAACAGCGCCATAAAGTATAGTCTTGTTTACTTCACTATCTTGAATGCCCTCAACAATGTACTGTATTGCCACATTGTCATTGAACCTAGCGCGCTTGCCCATCTCCTTCATCTTTAGCATGTACTGCATGTAGGTTTCACCAGGTTCCTTCTTCCTAGCTGCCATCAGCTCATGCATCTCTTTGCTGTTAATCTTTTCAGGGAACTCTTGTAACAATGCCGCTTTCAGTTCTTTGAAGCCTTTGAACACCTTCTCCGTCTTTAACCATAGTGCTGCTGTACCTTCTAGTGATCTTCTTGCAATAATGAGCTGCTGCTGAGGTGTCCAATTGAATATTTCTGCGTTGTCCTCAATGACTTCTGCCCACTTCACAGCAGAATAGGTATCGTCATCGCCGTTGAATTTGGTTATGTTGTAGAATCCGTCTAAATAGGTTGCAAACAACTTCTCCGGTTTTTCCGTCTTATCAGTCGTCTTTTCTGATTCCGTCGTCATTGTGATTGTATCGTCTTCTTTGGTTTATTCGTCTTTTCGTCTTTGAGGTTATGAAAAAAACCACGCCGGTCACGTCGTAAAAATTTTGGGATGATCCCGGACGAGCCCCAAAATTTGTAGGGATTATCCTGATTAAATGAAATAATTGGTTTTTCAACTCACTTCAGTCTTTTATTTTCACTTTACTATTTTAGAATATTAATTTCGTCTTATCACTTTCTTCTTCCTTTCACGTACGCCATTCGTCTCCTCTCTCCCTCACACATCATTCTATCTTATCTCATTCATCTCAATCAATCATTATGTCATATCTTCCTCTTAGTCTCACTTATCCTTTCTCTCACTCATTTACACATCCTACATATACACATATATATATATATATATATATATATATATATATATATATATATATATATATATATATATATATATATATATATATATATATATATGTATATATATATATATATATATATATATATATATATATATATATATATATATATATATATATATATATATATATATATATATATATATATATATATATATATATATATATATATATATATATATATATATATATATATATATATATATATGTATATATATATATACATATATATATATATATGTATATATATATATGTATATATATATATATATATGTATATATATATATATATATATGTATATATATATATACATATATATATATATATATATATATATATGTATATATATATATATACATATATATATATACATATATATATATATATATGTATATATATATATATGTATATATATATATACATATATATATATATATACATATATATATATATATACATATATATATATACATATATATATATATGTATATATATATATATATATATATATATACATATATATATATACATATATATATATATATATAATAATATATTATTAAATTAAGCAGAAACATGTTTTTAAACTTTCAACTTACAAGGGCAGGATTCGAACACGCAACCTTTGCCACGGTTCGAAAAAGCCCCGGGTTGGAATCCCACACGTGTCAGTTGAAATTTTTTAAATATTTTTACTCCTTAATTTAATAACAAAAAGTTCGGCATAAATTCTGCTTTAAAATCAATAAAAATATATCGTAATAATATATTATCTTGATATTATGTCAAATTGGCAACTACTACTAAATAATTGTGATGCACGTTTCCATGCATCTAATCTTTATCACATTAACGGCTTAATAAATTGTAATGAAATTTCGCACACAGATAATTTATAACATTTATAATAACGGTTTAACATAAGCATGTTTATCCATCGTAAATGAGTTAGTATTAGTATTCCGAACTGCTTTTTAATGGTTTCCGAGGGAATTTTAGTAGCATGTTTATGTCGGGACCAAGTCGCAGGTTGAGTCCTATGTAAATTAAAAAATAAAATAAATAAATAAATATCTTCACGCAATTCCCAATATAGGGGTCTAGTCTAGACAATTAAGTCCCTTCGACCCACCTTCCACCGAAAATATTTACGGGACAACGTGATAGGTGGTGAAACCGTCGTCGTCTTTATGTCCCAGCCAAACGATATGATTCGTTTATAGGTTTTTGAAAAACCCATTGGTACAAGCCTGCGACCTGGGGATCGAACTCGAGTCTCACGACTCGAATTTCCTACCACCCAACCACTCGGCTTGAATTAGTATGATCGTGTTATTACCATAGTTGCTGGATCATACTATATTTTTTTGATTATGAACTCATGAAAAGTTTTAAAGATAAAAAATCAATCTGAAAAGCAATAATAAAGTCAAGCGGTGACAGTAACACCTAAAATATGAAACAGATAAAGATTAAATACGTTTCCTCCGAAGGCAGATACTCCGGCATATCTTAGAAATTAATGCGAGTAATTTCCTACTGTGGTATTGTGCTCGCGCCTCAAAATAAGTGTGCCCACGAAATGTATAATATTTTTTTCTTTTCTAACATTTCATAGAATTTTGTTTCAGAATAACGTGACTGGCGGTGGGATTGTAGGAGTCTTAGTTTATAAGCCAACAATAAATTTCTATATAAGTTTTAAATGACTTTCCGGAGTTTGTTCATTCAAACTCCGATCACCCAACCACTCGGCTATAGTGGCCTATCTACTATACATAACGTGTTAAAAATGTGACATTTGAACGTAGGGAAATAGGCCTCTTCGCAAAGTAAACTTGCCTAGACAACTTGGTATTATACTACCCTTAGACGCCGACACCTGAGATCCTGCTGACACCGATCTAGAGAATTTTGACAGGTATTTTTCAAGATTATCCCCCCATCTGACCGTAATTAATTGAATTTTTAACTACCCTCACGAGAATAAAGCTACATACTGGTTAATTTCACATTTATGACAAAAATTTTTCTGTCAACGACCTGAAAAAAAAAAAAACCTTTACCGACAATAAAAATAAAAACTGCTTACAATGTATTTTAGTGGCCCAACATTATGAAGGACAATAGCGGAATTCAATGTTTGAGGATATAAAAGCCAAGATTAGGGGAGTAGGGCTGGGAACAAATGAAAGCTGCGTATATCTCTGAAATATGAATTTATATAAACACAATGGACAAATATAGGCTTAATTCTACCATAGAAATAAATGTATAGGATAGAAACAAGTAGGTATATAATATTGCCGAGTTAAAAATACGAAACGTGATAAAATGTACAAAGAGCTCTTTTTTATTTGTTCAATTCTGTTTATTAAAAATTTGATATACAACAGCAATAAAGTAAATTAATAAAGTATAAATCCTTAGGGTGTGATCATATCTGACGAATGCGCGGGGGGGGCGTACTCACTCACGTAGCTTTCGCCTGATTTGGATGTTCGTTACTTCGACGTTAACGTTACAAAGCGTTACAAAGTAACGCATTACTTCGTATTAACAAACGATGATTGTGGTACATCATTTCTTATTTTAGATATTTTTATATCAGAGGTATATGAGAGTACCATAAGACTCTCATACTATTGTTGACAGAGGACCCACAATTGATAAAGAAAATGAACAAAAAAGTCCTACATGTAGATTTCTAATCCGCCCAAATCATCAATGTATCACTATTTCAACCTCGAATACTTCTTATTATTTATGGGAGTAGGCTGAAAAATGTGCTTATAGTTCACCAGAGTGTAGGTAACTACAGCATCCCCTACCATATGTAAACCATTTTTAAAAGTAGAAGGCAAAACAAAAAATGAAAATGTCAGATTACAGATTTCGCCACCGACGAATACACTGGAACCCCTGATTACACTGGCTCTCTAAAATCTTCTAGCAGGAATAACAGTTTGAATACTGCAGTTTGTCAGCAAAAGTAAGAAAAGGAGTCTAACAAATTTCAAAACTTTAAAAACTGAAAACTAAAGGGGAACAAAGGTTCTCGAATGGTAACCTCATTTGGGCATACGGTAGTATGATCCCACACAAGATGGAGTGAAAACTTACAAAATGTTGCGGGTAGTCGATTGATTCAGATGGGTGTTCTATATGGAAAATTATGTTAAAGGCCACTGTTCAGTGGACTCTTTATAGGCTGTAAAGAAGAAGTTATTCTACAATTCCACAATTAATTTCTAGAACGTGTATTATTATAATTCTGATCGTTGAAACAAACAGAATAGCTAATTGTATTTCCCATTAAACTCGAATAATAGGAGGATTAGGAATGCTGTCATAGGCGTCGCTATGATCTGTTATATATGAAACATAACCTGCATTAGAGGTGTGAGTATTTGAGGTTTAATGTGTATTTTGAATGTTTGAGATAGTTCATAACAAAATATATTCGATGAAAGCAAAATCCTCTTAAGCTCGTATCTATAAGCCTTCTCGAAACTTATGTACGATTTGATCCGATATTTTGTTAACGGCCTGAGATCCTAGTTAGAGATGATCCTGGTTGTGGGTTAGAATCCCGCTACAAATTATCAGGAACTCGGCGGTAAAGAAAAACATCGTAAAGATACCTGCCCTTCTGAGAAATAATAATAATAATAAAAAAAATCATTTCAAGAGGAAATTCATCAACATTCACTCCGTGTGTACTCTCTCATGCCTGCCTCTCTCCAATATTTGAAGAAGGAGGTCTTGGCCCAGCAGTGGGTTGCTTGTATACTCTATTGCTTTAAACTTTTAATGTGTAAATAAATGTGATGTTTAAATGTAAATAAATAGGTACGTACTTCTAGTATTGTGCAATCAGAAACAACGAAGGTACCACAAACACCCAGACCCGAGAAATGTAGAAAAGAAGTTTTATAAATAGACCCGACTGGGAATCAAAACCCGGGACCTCAGAGCTGGTAACACCATGAAAACTGGTGTGTATGCCAATCGTCCGCGGAGGTTGTCTAATGTATTAAAATACATACATAAAAATACGTGATAACAAATAAAGGACTAAAACATGGCAAAAATACTTCGTTATATATATATATATATATATATATATATATATATATATATATATATATATATATATATATATATATATATATATATATATATATATATATATATATATATATATATATATATATATATATATATATACAAACAACGAATATTTATCATTGTAACCATTGATGTTTTACACAGCTACAGTTTATTTCAACTACAAAAGATTTTTCAATCACAATTCCACTTTCTTGAGCTGAAAATTCGTCTCTGCGGCGCGCAATTATCTTCAATCCTTTGTCCATCTCCAGACGAGTAGAGTAAGCAAACGCAGAGACTGTAACATATTTTTTTGCTATAATCGCCATGCTCAGCAAGTGGATTGGCGATCGCAATACCAGACCACTCGCACCTCAGACGCCGCTGTCCATCTTTAATCTGATTATTTTGGACTGATAATTTTGGTCTGATATTTTTAGAGATGGTTATCCCGCCGTCTACAGGTTGCCATAACGTTATTCATTCTTACGTTATTATTATTATAATTTTTTTTAACATTATAAGCTAGCGTTTAACTACAATCCCACCTGAGGGTAAGTGGCGATGTAGTTTTTGTTGGTAGGCACACTAGCTTAGAAAAAGCCTATTCACTCTTCTCTTCAAGACACCCACATTGTAATCGGACGGAAAGACTGATGCAGGCAAATTATTCTAGTCCTTTGCTGTACGCATTATGAACGACGAAGCAAAACGCTTCGTCCGAATGCAGGGTATATCGACAACAAAAGGATGGAAACCCGCCGTGTGTCTTGTTGTCCGATGATGGAAAGGGGAAAGGGGAAGCAACTCATGTAATTCCTTCGCACACTCTCCAAAATGTAACCTGTAGAACACCGAGAGACTGGCCACCCGACGTCTGTGTTCAAGACTGGACAAATTGGTAGTAATCAAGTCAGGATCACCGATTAGCCGCTTGGCTCGTCCCTCCACAGAGTCCAAGGCTGCCAGTTGATATTTAGGAGCTCCAGCCCATATCCATCCCCATTACCACACGGAATCGACGAAACATCTTTAAAAACAAATAAAAGAAAATTATTGCACAATGAAAGTTGCGACTTTATGTTGGCTCTGTAATAACAACGTACTCTATGTCCGTTGGCGTTTCATCATCACACTGAAGCTTTCATTTTCTTTCCATCAAGATATGTTTACGCTTGACGAATATCATTTTTGTCGTCCAACATCCCCCGCTTTAAAGTCATACAGTTCTTTGTGTTTTTATTTGTATTCTTTGTTTACTTTATTATATAAAATGTGTAAAAGAATGCTATTTGAAAGATCGGACCTGAGCTGTACCTAATAGAAATATGCTTTATATCCATTCATTTATTTTGTATCTTTACCCATTTCTCAATACTAGGGAAGTCACAAGTTAAAAAAATTAGTACTCCTTCTGATGATTATATATAAGTCACGATAACCGAGTGGATGTGTGATCGGAATTCGAGTCGAGAGACCCGAGTTCGATCCCCAGGTGGCAGACTCGGACCAATGGGTTTTTTTCAAAATCCATGTACGATTCATATCGTTGGCTTAGACATAAAGACGGCGACAGGCTCACCACCTGTCACGTTGTCCCAAAAATATCTTTGGTGGAAGGTGGGTATTAATTGGTAATTAATTGTATAGACTAGACCTCTGACTACTCCTGTATTGGGAATGGATGGAAAGATATTTATTGATAATTATTAGCGCGACGATTATGGTAAACACTCTTGACGGGGTCTAATAGGAGTGGAGTTTTACAGGCCGATATGTAGGTATTTTATGTTAGTTAGTGTGGAAATCAAGGTCAAAATATTAAACAAAAAATAACAGAGTAGGTTAATGTTAAGTAACGTCGAAGAAAATCCAAGATTGTGTCTTACCTGTATCCAGTCATCAAGATATCAACAAGAGACTACTGATGCTGGTGACTGAGGACCGCTCTTTGTGGAAAAAATTAGGATTGTTTATATTCAGCAGTGTACTCTTGATAGACTAATATTAGAATAGTCATTGGACTAGATGAGGTATGTGAACTACGAATCCATTAAAACGTGACATATCGGTCAAATTAAAAAATATATTAAATATCCTCACGCAATTCCCAATACAGGGGTAGACAGAGGTCAAGTCTAGACAATTAAGTCCCTTTGACCCACCCTCCACCGAAGATATTTTCGGAGAACGTGACAGGTAGTGAGACCGTCGCCGTCTTTATGTCCAAGCCAACGATGAAATTCGTACATAAGTTTTTGAAAAACTCATTGGTACTGCCACCTGGGGATCGAACTCGGCTCTCTCGACTCGAAATTCCGACCACCCAACTACTCGGCTATCGTGACATCTGTCGGTCAAATTATATCATCATAAACTTTGCAAAGCCTACTGTTGGATTGGCGATCGCAGTATCAGATACCTTACACCTTAGACGCTGCTGCCCATGTGCTAAATTTTGGTCTAGTATTATATATTTATGTAGCTAATTTCGCTTTCAAGGGTTTTCCCTTAGTCGCCTCTTATGACACTCACAGGAAAAGAAGGTGTGGTATTATTACACCGATACAACACGTGACTTATCGATACAGGTATGTAAATAAACGATACTATTTCAACAACCATGGCTCTAGTTTAGATTTACAACCATACCGCTTCACTGCAGTGTAGTGACGCGTCGGTTAAATTATCTCGCGCTGTCCGACGTGGATTATCTCGTTAATCAGTATGTCACAACTTTAACAATATCGCCAGTAGATATATGTTTTGGAGACGTGGATTAATTAGTTGCAACTAAATCAAAAATAGATTAGGTGAACCAAACAGTAGAATATATTTGCATCAATATATAAAGATAATATATATATATATATATATATATATATATATATATATATATATATATATATATATATATATATATATATATATATATATATATATATATATATATATATATATATATATATATATATATATATATATATATATATATATATATATATATATATATATATATAAACCCGAAAATCTTTCATCTTACCTCTTCGGTTTTTTATTACATCCAAGATTTCTATCTCATTTATTCTTTAAAAAGCTCGTTTTTACTCCCCAAATAGGTCATTTTCGAACTACATCGGTCCCATATCTGACATTTTTGTCTGCTAGTTACCAAACCAAACATAAGCCAAACAAGTAATTCTCATAAAGGTTTGTGTTACACAAAAGATAAATGCTAAAAATGTAGTGTTTAGAAGCTTTATAGAGAGTGCAGTGTATGTGGGTCAGACGGGTGGCAGCTCCAAAAAACGTTATTCAACGAGCACTTGGCCGTGTAAACGAATCATGATCCTGATAGATCACATTCTGCTTAATACCTTTAGAATGCTGGACATGAATTATCCGATAACTAGTCTTTTCAAATTTTCATTTACGTGATAAGAGACTATGAGAGAGATATTGCGTGTAATGGAAAAATAGAGGAAGTAAAAGATAGAAATAACAGACGCATTGTACCGCTAGATCGTACACACGTTACAAACATATGACAATATAATTTTATAAACATCCCTGCAAAAGGTATAAGAAGTTTTCTACTCATTTGTAGAAATAGTTAAATTTATACCAAGTTGGCTGTAAGGACGTCCCTAAATCTGGTGACTCGACGATATCTTTGCCGCCAGAAATAGGAAGGCAATCGGACAGTAGCCGTATTTTATATTTAATGGCTTTCGCGAAAGATATTTATCGCAGGTTTTATTCGTATTAGTTATAAAATTTAAAAGTGTATGCCACAGTGAAAATACGCTGTAAGGATAAAACAGTCGGTTATAATATAAAATATAATACTTTATTAATAATTTATATATATATAATATACACAATTTTAACAAAGTTAATGTGTACAAGCGTGCTACAACGAATTTGAGCAGTGAAAAGTATAAAATAATGAGTTAGCCTTCACTTTTGTGGGGAAATTTTTGCAAAATTTTGTAGAATTTTATGACAATTTTTTTTATAAATCTTGCAATTTTTAAAGTCCCGATAGCCGAGAGGTTGTTTGGTCGGAAATTCGAGTCAAGAGACCTGTGATCGATCCGCAAGTGGCTGGCTGGGTTTTACAAAAACTTATGTACGAATTACATCGTTGGCTTGGACATAAAGACGGCGACGTGCTCACCACCTGTCACGATGGAAGGTGGGTCGAAGGGACTTAATTGTCGAGATTAGACCTCTGTCTACCCCTGTTTTGGGATTTGCGTGAAGATATTTTTTTATTCAAAGTCCACTGCTGAACATAGGCCTCCACGAAAGTTTCTTACAATGAATCCATCAACTCCCTTTAATATTCTAGTGACTTCGTAATATCAGGAGATAAGCAGCAGTATCTATTGCAAAACAACATAAAAATGAAAAAAACTGCAGTTTCCAACACGCTCGCCGAGCAAGAGTTTGTGCATGTATCGGTTAGTTGTACGTTTAGTACAAATTAGTAATAATTAATAATTATATTTTTATTATCGGTCTAATACTGCCTATATATTTTATACTTAATTAGTTAAATTGTTAAGGAATGTGTTTTTTTTAATGTTATATGTTGTCAGTTCTCAGACTGAGAATAAACGTGTATCTTTCTTTTTTCTTTCGATTAATTGATTTTATACTCTAAAATTCTAAAGAAATGTATTTCTTTAACGAATTCAATGCAAAGCTATTTGATCCAAACGCATAAATCTCAAGAACAGTGTCCAAAGAAAATTGAAAGGAGAGGTTCTGCTGTAAATGAAACTGTCACTGCGTAATAAATAACGTAAAAAGCGAAAATTATGTGCTCCTCTAATATTTGCGGAAAAGGAGAGAATAATTTACATTCTGACTCACCCGAAAAATGTAGGGGTAGTGAATGAAATAAATTGGGATATTCTTAGCAACGATCCGACAGCCTGGTAGCATTAACCTTTATCTCGCCTTTAGAGGTGGCGGATTTCAATCCAGTTTGAGTGATAAACATATATAAAAATGTCTTCACGCAATTCCCAATACAGGGGTAGACTACTACTACTACTACTAGTCTAGACAATTAAGTCCCTTCGACCCACCTTCCACCGAAAATATTTTCGGGACGACGTGACAGGTGGTGAGCCCGTCGCCATCTTTATGTCCAAGCCAACGATCTAATTTGCACATAAGTTTTTGAAAATCCCGTTGGTACCAGCCGGTCACCTGGGGATCGAACTCGGATCTCTTGTCTCGAAATTTCGACCACCCGACCACTCGGCTATCGTCACTTTGATGATAGTCGAATATATGAATGTTTGTATTCGATTCAAGAAAGTCTATACGTAAATTTTAATGCATATCTATGTAAATATATTTCTACACACGAGCATGTAAGCTTATTCTAGAGTTGCTCGGACTATAAGACAATAGGTTCAGCACTTGTCAAGTTGTCCCAAATAAGCATCGGTGAATGGTGGGTAAAATGAACTTAAGTGTCTAGACCTCTGTCTACCTGAATTGATAACGATAGAAATAAATTAATAAAATACCGGTAGTAGCGTGTGTTATCTAGTAACGGTCGGTGCGAAGGTGATGTTCTTCTCTTCGGACTACCTTCAAGTAACGTGTGCCAATATAATAATTGTGCAATATAATTTTGTAATAGCGTCTCTATGATAATGATTCCACAAAGAAACACCCGAGTCTATCAACTATAGATTGTATTAAGCTTCGAATATTACTAAGCTTTGAATATTAGATCGGATAAAGATCGAAAACATAATATCTTCACGCAATTCCCAATACAGGGGTAGACAGAGGTCAAGTCTAGACAATTAAGTCCCTTTGACCCACCTTCCACCGAAAATATTTTCGGGACGACGTGACAGGTGGTGAGCCCGTCGCCGTATTTATGTCCAAGCCAACGATGAAATTCGTACATAAGTTTTTGAAGAACTCATTGGTACTGCCACCTGGGGATCGAACTCGGGTCTCTCGACTCGAAATTCCGACCACCCAACAACTCGGCTATCGTGACTTATCGAAAACATGATTTTTAATAAAGGATTTTGAATTATTGTAATTATTAGGAGCTCAGCGAGAGTTACTTTAAGGAGTCTCTTGAGAACTTCAAAGTAACATATTAAATTAAAAAAGCTAAAACAATCTAACATAAACATTTTTTTATATTTCACCGCTGTGTCAATCATTACCTTAGAATTAAAATACAAAGATAATGATACCTAGATGCGAACAACTGAAATATATCAGAAAACAGTCGAAATCAAGCATTTAAATGCTTATCAAAAATTGTGTACATTTCTTTTGAGGAGGGTTTGAGGACAATAGGATATCTTCACGCCATTCCCAATACAGGGGTAATCAGAGGTCTAGACAATTAAGTCCCTTCGACCCACCTTCCACGGTAGACATTTTTGGGACAACGTGACAGGTGGTGAGCCCGTCGCCGTCTTTATTACCAAGCCAACGATGTAATTAGTATTAAAGTTTTGGAAAAACCATTGGCACGAGCATGTCAACTGGAGATCGAATTCGGGTCTTTTGACTCGAATCTCGCTCACCGACCACTCGGCTATCGTGACTTATCGAAAACATGATTTTTAATAAAGGATTTTGAATTATTGTAATTATTAGGAGCTCAGCGAGAGTTACTTTAAGGAGTCTCTTGAGAACTTCAAAGTAACATATTAAATTAAAAAAGCTAAAACAATCTAACATAAACATTTTTTTATATTTCACCGCTGTGTCAATCATTACCTTAGAATTAAAATACCAAGATAATGATACCTAGATGCGAACAACTGAAATATATCAGAAAACAGTCGAAATCAAGCATTTAAATGCTTATCAAAAATTGTGTACATTTCTTTTGAGGAGGGTTTGAGGACAATAGGATATCTTCACGCCATTCCCAATATAGGGGTAATCAGAGGTCTAGACAATTAAGACCTTTCGACCCACCTTCCACGGTAGACATTTTTGGGACAACGTGACAGGTGGAGAGCCCGTCACCGTCTTTATTACCAAGCCAACGATTTAATTGGTATTAAAGTTTTTGGAAAAACCATTGGCACGAGCATGTCAACTGGAGATCGAATTCGGGTCTATTGACTCGAATCTCGCTCACCCGACCACTCGGCTATCGTGATAATGCGATAAAACTGAAAATATACCGTTACTAACAATTAAAATTTTGAAAATAGATTTACATTTGACCAAGTTATGAGGTAACAAGCATTAATAAATTATATTAGACGACCTCCGTGGTCGAATGGTCTACACCGGCTTTCAAGGTTTAGTCATCTCTAGGCCCTGGGTACGATTCCCGGTCGGGTTAATGTAAAAAACACATTTTCTACATTTTCTCGGGCCTTCGTTGTTTCCGATTCCAATTAAAACGATCCAAATTATTCAATCGAAGAAGTCACGATAACCGAGTTGTTGAGTGGTCGGAATTTCGAGTCGAGAGACCCGAGTTCGATCTCCAAGTGGCAGTACCAATGAGTTTTTCAAAAACTTATGTACGAATTTCATCGTTGGCTTGGACATAAAGACGACGACGGGCTCACCACCTGTCGCATTGTCCCGAAAATATCTTCAGTGGAAGGTGGGTCAAAGGGACTTAATTGTCTAGACTTGACCTCTGTCTACCCCTGTATTGGGAATTACGTGAAGATATTTATATATTTTTTTATATCAAATAATTCAATGGAATAGAGAGGAGCCAATTTTTTTTTACTTCAGTAAAAATACATTTTTAACATTATTAACTGAACTTAAAGTATAAGAATCTAAACTCATGTAAGAAAACTGGAGGATCGATTATAAGCTGCAGAGTAGAATATCATGTCCTTTTTCTACAATACAAGGCCTCCATTACAAAGTTTGTCCACAGGGGAATGGGTTCTTACTCATGTCTCAAAACAATGTTATAAAAGTTTTTATAACGAGAGTAAATCATCATTATTTTAGTTTCTTAATATATGGGGACGATCAGATAGGCTAGATGGTTGTGATTGTACATACCCAGTTGCGAGTTGAATTCTCGCTAGGGGCAAAAATTTGTGAGATGAAAGTATATTGTACTGTGGGATTCGATACAAAGACGAAGTCAGGCTTACCAGCAGTTACGTTGTCGTCAATAATCTTCGATGAAAGGACTTAATTGTTTAGATATCTTCAAGCATCTTCAAAATTGGGATTCAGATTTTAATAAATCTGATATTAATAAATAAACTAATAAATAAACTACAATACGTGTAACACCTCTATCTATCCTATTTTCGCGGAATTTTCTGCCACGCACTTGCAGTTTATGGAATGAGCTGCCGTCAGCGGTATTTCCGGACCGATACGACTTAGGGACCTTCAAAAAAAGAGCCTTTACCCTTCATAAAGGCCGGCATCTGCTAGTCCTTCGGTATTGCAGATGTTCATGGGTGGCGGTAATCACTTACCATCACGTGTACCACTTGCTCGTTTGCCTCCCTTTTCCATTAGAAAAAAAGTAGCGCGTGTGATCAATTTGTTACGGAAATAGCTTATTAATGTTATAAATACTCATGAAGAAGTAATAAGGAAACAGCTAATAAGACACGTTGAACACTTTGATTAAAGCTTAATAAAACAGCGGAGAATTTTGAGTAAAACCTCCAGCTATATGATGTTAAACAAAAGCTTGAGAGATTTAAAATGCATCAAGCAATGTTAAAATAAGATTTTTATAGAAAATGGACGCAATCGAGCATGCGGCTCACGTGATGGTAAGTGATTACCGCCGCCCATGAACACCTGCAATACCAGAGGCATAGCAGATGCGTTGCCAACATAGTGCCCCCCACTCACCTGCACTCACCAGGCGAAACGCAGAAGTTTGTTAGACTACTACTTCACGCCGGTATTCTGTGAGGTCGTGGTACTTCCCCGGTCTAGCCGACCCATTCATGCAACAACAAAAGCTGATGCGTGGCTCTACCACTGTTGAACTTTAAAATTTATCAATTAATTTCGATAACTAGATATAAAACTAGATTCTGTTTACATAACATACAAAACTAATGACTTGCTGGACATAGGCCTTATTAGAACACCAAAGGGTTTATACCTTGGTCACAAACCCGTAGATCTTTTGAAGATTCCTAATCTATATTATAAATAAAAAATAAATATTAAAATAAAATAAATATTAAAATAAAATAAATATTAAAATAAAATAAAATAAATATTAAAATAAAATAAATATTAAAATAAAATAAATATTAAAATAAAATAAATATTAAAATACAAATAAAGTTAATGAGTATTTAAAAAATCTACTGATATAGGCAGGATAAGAACCCTGCAACGCTACCTATTCGTGCCGATTCGTACCTTAGCACCAGTGGATTTTTTAAAAAAGTTGTTGACCACAATTTTAAATTTCTCATTAATTTAATAACAAATAGTAGCATTACTTACATGCTTTAAAACTCAATTAAAAATATTGCATCATCCACATGGAAATTAGAATGAATTCATATGTACTCTCCCGGAATTGCACTGGAATCTTCTAATTAAGGATCATATCATGTACCCCTGACATATCTTATTCACACTTATTCTTCAATTGTTTTTGGTTTTCAATTATTTAAATTATTTGCTTACCGATCATATTATGTATCGTTAATATAAAAAAACAACTAGCGATGTTTCGTGTACAAAGCCTAAACAGCTTACGTAAAGACGGTCTGTTAAATTCTACTACATTTAATATTATATCTCCGGTAGATCTTTCCATAATCACCACGCTTGACAAGCGGATCAGCTATCTCATTATCAGGCACCTTGATCTAAGCCAATAGTACAAATCGTACATAAGTTTCGTAAAAACTAATAAGCCTGAGCCTTTCTCCTGGGCACCAAATTCTGGATGTTCTAATTGGAATTCAAGTCATCCAACCACTCGTTCCATTTTTTAAGTTGTTAATAAAATATTAAAAATAAAATAAATATTAGTATATGGTACGATTGAAGTAGCTTAAAATGTGTAGCAAATTCAAGCATTTTAATGTCTTATTAGTCAAATCATCTGGCTTGAATAAATTAAGAACAATAAGGATTGAAAAAAAAATTCAGTAAATAAGGTACAAGAAAAATAAGCTTGACTGTATTATAAAACGTGTATATAACACGTTATATGTAGGGCATGACGATTGATTTATGAGATTATTTTATGGCTAAGCAGATCCATCATACATCTAGCACTTAAAGTTTGAACCACATAGATATTTAACCTCTTACTGATTTATGAAACATTATGTATTATGAAGGAGACGGATGTGGAACTCATTAAAGAATGGAAGGATGTTTATTTCAAATTTTGCGTATACTTTTGTACATTCTGTCGCTGATTAAAAGGCTTCAAGCTCTCTAAACAAGATAAAGTGCGCTGACCCGACTACAACAACGTAGCAGACTCATTTCCTGAGAGGCTTTTTGGGGCAAAGCGAGTCCGCACATAATGAGGCGTGACTTTCGCTTAAAGATTGCCTTTTTTCTCAAAAGGGCTTTCAAAATAGAATTCATAATAACAAAATAAATTTATATTCTTGTAGTTTAAATTATCTATTACTAAAAATTGTTTACTTAGCACAACATCCGTGGTACCTTAGTGCTCAGAGCACTCGCTTTAGAAAGTGTGAGACCCAAGTTCAATCCCAGGCTGTACTGTAATATCTGTTCTCTCTGGCTACTACTATGAAAATGCTGTACGTTATGTATGATTTTGGAGTACATTAAAGTACGTTAAAAACAAATAGTTTTAGATTTAATTTTAAATAAAAATTTAAAATCGCACCGAGAGAAGGATTTATACTCATTTCTTTCATAAATAACACTGTGTTCATTATATTTTCTGAATTATTAGCAATAAAGTTTTGGTTCCGTCTACTTTATTCGCTGGCCGTGGGACGATTTATAAAGCTATTAGCAGGGAAACAGGCAGAGAACGTTGCCAAACGGCCGCCGCTGCTCATTCACTGAGAAATGGCTCAAATTTGCCACATATTTGTAATTTTCGAGAAATTAGGCTTCTTTTTTTAAATCGCAGAAATGTGTGATAGATAAGATGGATAGATTAGATTTTGTTCAAAATCACTATTAATTTTTTCTCCATAAACCTGAGTTGGTTGCGAATGCCACAAGGCATCAATTAGTTTAGACATAGACAAAAAGAGTAAATAATGAAATAAAATAAATAAATACAAAAGGTGAATAAATATAATGTTTACTTAATTTTTAAAGATTTATTAATTAAATTAAAGAGGTCTTGGGTTCGAATCCCGCCCGTGTCAGTTGAAATTTTAAATACGTTTTTCTCTTAAATTTAATCACATAAAACTTCAGCATAAATGTGCTTTAAAAATCAATAAAATTGCGTAATAGATTTATTAATTATTATTATGCAATTTTACTATTATTATTGTCATTTTTGTTATTGTCACTTGCAAAAAGGGATAACAGATGGCGCCTATGCCAATAAACAAGGCACGAGTAATATAAAGAGAATACAGAGTTAAAATTCCAACTGATGCGTGTAAGACACGATGGCTCGGTGGTAAGAGCGTCTCCACGGATCAACGAAGGTCGCGGATTCGAATCCCGCCCGTGTCAGTTTAAATTTTAACTTTTTTCTCTTTAATTTAATAACATAAAAGTTCAGTATAAATATGCTTCAAAATCAATAAAATTGCATAATAAAAATTAAATTTTGCCTTATCGTATTGATAATTCCTAACTGAAAATTCAGGATTATCAAATTGTCACTTGCAAAAAAGGGATAACAGATGGCACCTATGCCAATAAACAAGGCACAAGTAATGTAAAGAGAATACAGAGTTAAAATTTTAACAGATGCGTGAAGACACTGTGGCTCGGAGGTAAGAACGTCGCCACGAATCGGCGAAGGTTGCGGTTTCGAATTCCGCCCGTGTCAATTGAAATTTTAACTTTTTTCTCTTTAATTTAAGTTTTATTAATGTTTATTTAACGTAATTGTATCTCTATCATATTAATCTCCTTCACCTACTTCATCTTATTTCTTAATCACCTAAAGGTCGACTGGAAGAGAAATCCTTAGGCATTAAGTCCATCTATACACTGTTAACGATATGAAGTTTAATAAATAAATTAAAAAAAAATTATTATTAATATATCTATTTATTGAGGTAACACTACATGTTTGCCCATGCCCTATGTTATAATTATCTTCCCAGTACCGATACATACAATTCTCCTGCACGTAATTACTGACATTAATTTCAGCAATGTACACGAATATTCGTATTAGTTCGCTATTTCGTGTGTGTGTTCTGGCGTATTGCGATCCTACTATCTTACTAATAATATAAATGTGATAGTTTAGTTTGGATGTTCAGATGTTTTGAATTACGAAGGAACAAAGGATTGTTCCTTTATTAAAATATTCAGGTATTCAATTTAGTTCGTGGATAGAAAACTATATACTTATCTCGAAACTTTTAGCGGCATTTCCCACCAAGTGATATTTAACAGCTTGCGATACGATGCTTCGTTGCTGGCTTTACACTGTGAACATGTGAATGTAAACATGCGAATCGCACGAATCTTACGGCAAAGGTGCGGGTTCGGATCCCACCCGTGACAATTGAAATTATATTTTTGTTGAAAATGTAGATTTTTGTTGAAAATCATACACTAAAATACACGTATTAGAGCGCAGGAGGTGCCATGTACAAATTTATGCTTATTAGTACCCAGGCGCAGTACAACAAATAAATAAAATAAATATCTTAAACCATTCCCAATATGGGACTAGACAAAGACAATAAAGTCCTTTCGACCCACCTTCCACCGAAGATATTTTTGGGACAACGTGACGTGTTTATGTCCAAGCCAAAGATATAAATCGTACGTAAGTTTTTAAAAAAAAAAAAACTCATTGGTACCCCTACCATCTAGATTGTGGGGATCGAACTTAGGTTTCTTGACTTGAATTCCAATCCCCCCGACCGGTTATCGTGATTTCCCTTAAAACGTGAAAATTATATCATTTTGATTTATTATTAAAAAGTCACGATAGCCGAGTGTCTGGGTGGTCGGAATTTCGAGTCGAAAGACCCGTTCGATCCCCAGGTGGCAAGCTCATACGAATGGGTTTTTCAAAATTTATGTACGAATAAAATCGTTGGATTGGACATAAAGGCGGCGACGGGCTTACCACACGTTGTCCCGAAAATATCTTCGGTGGAAGGTGGGTCAAAGGGACTTAATTGTCTAGACTAGACCTCTGTCTGCCCCTGTATTGGGAATTGCGTGAAGATATTTATTTATTTATTTCATTTATGAAAATGAAATTAAAACAGAATTGTTAATCTTTGTTGAACAAAAATATTTAATACTGAGTAAATGTTCAGTAAACTGGGCGAAGCAATATCCGGTGGGCCTCGAGATCGTTTCCGATTCATCGCGCTTCTTCTCCGGCTTTATTATATAAGCTAAGAAATAATGAAAATGTTATAAATTACTAGTGTATGAATTTATTTAATCGAACAAAGAGTTTCGATACCAATAATTTTTGTTTCACCCAAAACAATATATTGCATGACCTTTATATGTTTGGTATATTCCAATATTACAATTATTCACATGATTATTCCGCCATCTGTCGGTAGGCAATGACATATGGAAAGCTCAACCCTTACTGCCTCTAACTTCCTAATCTTTCTCACCGTGCGATATGTATGTTCTTACGCAGTAACCACAAGGTAAAAATTATTTATCATTACCGTATAACTTTGAACTTTCACGCATGTAGGTATGTTGTTTTGATAATTTGGCAGCTTCATTACAAAACTTTCATTAAAAAGAAACTTATTTAATATGTGGCAGGCTGGTTCAACTTTAACGATTCGCTCGAACGAGAAGCGGTGAGCGAGCCCACACGTAAGTGGAAAATGTTTGCTCTGACGCAATAATACGCCACGTATAAACAATGTAGTGAGGAGATAATGAAACAGATCTGCCCTTTGTTTAACATGAAATAGTATATAACTTGTACAATTGATTTAAGTTTATTGAACGACCTCCGAGGACTAGTGGCGTTCAACCGCTGGCACTGAGGTCTGGATTCTTGGTACTTTCTTTGTTTTCCATTATAAAGTGCTTTAGCAACTTACTTTTCAATCAGAGCAATGAGTGTTGTGCCTATCTTTACAGTGGTAGAGCAAAGCATCAGCTTTTGTTGTTGTATGAATGGGCCAGCTCGACCGGGAAGTACCACGATTTCACGGAATACCGACGTGAAGTAGAAGTCTAACAAACTTCTGCGTTTCGTCTAGTGAGTGCAGGTAACCGGGCCCACACTCCCTCCACCAATTCTGGGGAGAACACTCTAAGGTTTTGACGTTTGGGTCGTCCATATAAGGGGGTGTAAAGGCCCCTTATGGGTTGCGAGTTTGGAGGCATTGCCTCATGACTCCCCAGTCTTGAGTACCGCCTTTCAGCGGCGTTCTGTAGGCGTGTTACTTACTTTACGTCTTATGTCGGGACATTATTGCACTTCCCCGGTCCCCGGGCCGGGTAGCAATGAAGAATATCTCTCGGGAGGGTCGCCACTCCGGTGGTCGAGCGTGTTACGGTAGTCTGTCCTGGGTGATCGCCAGGCGATGTGGGTGTTCATGTGGCCCGTTGTCAGCGCGGTCGTACATTCCACGCGACACCCGGACCACGAATTCCTCCATAGATTCCACTTTGAGGTCTCTGGCGATGACATTATTGCGTACAAAGCGACCCGCTCAACTATAGTACGTAGTGCTATATTCTGTTGGACCTGTAGTCGCCGACGTTGATATGTAGAAGTGAACGCGCACCACGCAGGCGCCGCGTAAGTTAATCTATATTATATATATATATATATATATATATATATATATATATATATATATATATATATATATATATATATATATATATATATATATATATATATATATATATATATATATATATATATATATATATATATATATATATATATATATATATATATATATAATATAGATTAACTTACGCGGCGCCTGCGTGGTGCGCGTTCACTTACATATCAACGTCGGCGACTACAGGTCCAACAGAATATAGCACTACGTACTATAGTTGAACGGGTCGCAATTTCATACACCTGTTCTAGACATTCCTGATTTACCCAAATTTCGCACTTCGTTCTTTCTTCGTCCCTTTCAAATACCAGAACCTTAGTTTTATTAGCATTTAAACGGAGACCATTAATTTCACATTCTTCTTTCATACACGTGACTAATGCCTGCAGTTCTGCCTCTGATGGTGCAATAAGCACTGCATCATCAGCATACAGCAGACAATTTACTTTTATGTCACCCAATTTCACACCCAAACAGCTATCTTTCAGCTTCTGTAAACAGCTGTCGAGATACAGTATGAACAGCCAGGAAGACATGACACAACCCTGTTTTACGCCCGTTTGGACGCTAAACATGGTTGACAGGTCATGCCCTACCCGCACACAGACTTTAGAGTTACAGTAAAGTGACTGCACAGTCCTTAGCAATGGACCATCCACACCATACCCCGGCAAAGGTTCCAACATTTTCTTCCTTTCAACATTATCAAATGCTTTCTCAAGATCCACAAAAGCACAGAAAATTTTCTGGTTAGCAGCCAGAAGCTTCTCCGTGATCATGCAGAGAAAACATTTGATCAGTGCATCTTCTTCAGTTCTAAATCCGCATTGTGCCTCCCATAGAAATCTTTCCGATTTCTCTTGCATCCTACGTGTCAAAACCTTAGAGTAAACTTTACTTGCTAAAGAGGTCAAGCTGATCGCCCGATAGCACCCGTAGTCATAATGTGAACCTTTAACTTTATATAAAGGCACAATAATGACCGCGGATCGCCAATCATCCGGAACAGCCCCGTTCGCCAGCACAAATTGCACAGCAGATGAAAGCTGTCCCAGGCGCGTGGCCCACCATACTTGACCATTTCAGCAGTAACTATGTCTAGTCCTTCAGCCTTACCACATTTCAAACTTCTAATCGCACATTCAATCTCTTTCATACTGATGACCTCAGTGTCATCGAGGTCCAGTATGGCGTACCAGTCACGGCGTCAACCCCGGATCCCACACTGAGATCATCACACGCATACATCTCTCTATAAAATTCGCTCCATCGCTGCATGACGTCCGATTTTTCTGAGAGGACGTCATTAGTTCCCAAGCACTTTATTCATTCTTAAGGCTGTCGCACCACTCCGGGTCCTTCCAACCACTTTCCAGAAGAGTTTGGAGTTCTCCTTGAAGTTGTGCGACAACCTTTCTTCCGCTTCCATTCTACTCCTTTCACGCACTTCCTCAATCAATGCTTTCGTGTGAACTTTCTGGAGCTTATATCTTTCTTTCCTCTTTTCTCTCATATCCTTATCATTACTAGAGGCCAAGTAGTCCAACCAT